>AYEL01079329.1:0-108438 GCA_000484575.1 Olivierus martensii
GACGTTGATTCAACTTCAGGTAAATATTCTTTGTATGAGTTCCCTTTTTATTTCTTTCGAACGCTAGATATTAAATATATCAGATTTCCCTTTTATTTTTCTCTATTATCGACACGTTTAAAATTTATCGATTTCCGAGTTAGTGGATGTGTCGACCTAAATTATTATTAATTTACACAACGACTCGACGCGGGATACGGCTACGAGCAGCGGCGGTAGAAACCCATGCTCCTCGGCCACTGGACCCTGCCTCTCAAGGCATAGGTATGCGAGGATTGCGGTCGAGCGCCCGTAGTGTGGGTGTCTCGCCGTTCAGGCAGGTTTCAGTCCCCGCGAAGAATAAAAAAAAATGATTTCTTCCCACTTAAACTTGTTGTTAAACTTTGTGTTATTTTACTTAACGTATTTTATTTCTTAATATTTTTATTTTATTTCCATCTATCTGACTCCAGTGTGGAGCTGGTGGTGAGACATCGGCCTTACTGAGCCTTTTCTTAAGTCTCTACCGTAATTTGCCATTTAGTCGCCTTTTACGACACGCAGGTTCACGGTAGTTTTTTAATAATAATAAATAAAATTTATGGAAATACTTGATCAAAATTTCCAAATTCGATTGACCAACTCTTGGCTTGATTGATCGAGTAATTTGGCAATCCCTAGTAAGTGACAGATTATAAACATCAACTTTGGTTCCACATGAAAATATTCATATTGACAAAGGAAATTTTATTCAATATCATCATCAAAAATTAAAAAAACAGTTCTCATTACCACAGAATGCACTA
Organism: Olivierus martensii; assembly: GCA_000484575.1. Classification (NCBI taxonomy): domain Eukaryota; kingdom Metazoa; phylum Arthropoda; class Arachnida; order Scorpiones; family Buthidae; genus Olivierus; species Olivierus martensii. The sequence continues at coordinate 786 of AYEL01079329.1, forward strand.
TGAGGTTTGAATACTTATTGGAAAAGTGTTAAATGAGTATAGGAATTACATTATAAACACTTAGACATTGTAGATCACTCATATTCAACTTTTTTTTCCCAGGCCACATACATTTGTTTGCTACATCAAATGGGCTGCAACATGGTGTATCAGCAGTTGACACAATACTTTATTGTTGTTGCAACAATTTCATGAAGAAAGCTAATTTTTCACATCTTATTAAAGACCCGTGAGCAAAAGTGTCATTAAATGATTTATGTTTTATGATATAATGACGATCAATATTATTTATCGATCAATTTTCATCAGATATTTTTTATTTGTTGTTTGAAGGTATCGTTATGGGTATTTTAATTATAGTTTGATATAAAATAATATGTTACAAAACAACTACAAGTTTTTCAAATTACTTATGATAAACAAAATTATAATACTTATTTATTAATATTATAAATAAGTATTAATAAGGGATTTATAATAATTTATAAATCACTATAAATCCCTTTAATAAGAGATTTATAGTAATTTATAAATCACTATAAATCCCTTATAATAAACAAAACAGTCATTCATGTAAATACGTACATCTAACCTACACCCATACACCAAACATAATCGATATTCATACTAATCATAATTCAACATTACATAGGGGATTACACAATTCAGATAATCTTAATCAGCCAAATTCCCCATAGTGATTTATTTTTGAGTTAACTGCCAAATTAAAAATTATTAATTAACTTATATTATGTTTGTAACCATCTGTTGTTTTTTTTTTTAACAACAGCATAAATTAATTAATAATTATTAATTTGGCAGTCAATTCAAAGAGTAGTGATTTATTTTTGAATTAACTGCCAAATTAAAAATTATTAATTAACTTATATTATGGTGTCACACCATCTGTTGTTTTTTTTTAACAACAGCATAAATTAATTAATAATTATTAATTTGGCAGTCAATTCAAAGATAAATCACTAGGGAGAATTTGGCTGATTAGGGTTATATCAATATATATATACGTTATAAAATGGTACTGCACTTATTACGGCATAGTGAATGTTTGTTGTGAAATGAGAGTGGGCAGTCAGATAAATAGACAGCTTCATCAACATGAATAAGTAGCACAAGAATCACGTAGAATGCTGGAATAATGAAATCATGGCATCATTTTGAGTCGTCGCTAGAAACTTCCTCACATCGAAACATGAGTTAAGGAAAGCTTCTGTATTGACGTCATTCATTTGCATTTTACACATTGAAAATGGCAAATTCAATGCTTAGGCAGGAAGGTTCATGTTGGTGATTATCTATGTTTATAGAGACTAAAAGTTGTAAATATAATGCCATATCTTTTAGTATGCACGTTCCTTAGACTTGTATCTATGATTAATGATTAAATTTTATATTAAAAATGCTAAAAATCATAACTTGAAGACCTACTTTTATACCATATCATTAAAAATCACAACTTGAAGGCCTACTTTTATAACATATTTTTAGGCATGATTTCTGGATGCCACAGACTGCATGGAAAAGCTTTGCTTCATTTTTATTTAATCTAAATATTTTTTTTAGTTAATATTACTGGAAGCTGTCTAGCAAGACCCAGAATTGCTCCTCTTATTGACCCAGAAGTACACTCCAAAAAGAACAAAATTGAGATATCACTAACCTTCCAAAATTCGTATTTGTTTCCTGAGTTGTTAATTCTCTTACTTCCATGTCTTTCATTTTAAAAATATCAAAAAAATATAACTATTGACAAAATAGAGAAATCAAATCTAATCAAACCCTGATGTTTGTGTTCTGCGCAAGCATATTAAGAAAATGTGATGTCATACACGTGTGATGTTATCTGGGGAAGTTAAGAGAAGTAATGACTTGCTGAAGCAGATTTCTTCTACTGTGTGCATGGAACATGAACTCAATGATGTCATTCTTCTTTGCATTTACGTTCATGTCAATGTCTTGCTGAAGCTATTTAATGTCATCTGTGTGTACTTAACTGTCAATCAATTGCTGTTAATTTCAAGATTTTAAAAATTTTAATTCATGACTGTGTGATGTGAACCTCCATAATCAATCTGCATCCCACCAAACTTTCACATGCACTTCGAAATTTTAATTCATGAATTAAAATTTTGGACTGCATGTGAATGTTTTGTGAGCCACAGATTGATTATGAAGGTTCTAGATCAGGGCTGTCCAACTCACAGCCCACTGCTGTAATGAATGCGGCCTAACATAAAATCGTAAATTTCCTTAAAACATTGAGATTTTTATGTACTTATTATTTTTTTTTTTGAAATTCTCCATAAAATAATCAAATATTCCACTAATAAAGAAAAAGAAATTTCATTTTTTACTAAATGTATATAAAAAAATAATGAAGTTGATGAGGTTTTTATTATTTAAATGCCTAACTACATTTCCTCTTTCTAGTTTCTAAAATACAGTGATACCTCAGATCATGAACGTCTCGGTTCACGAACAAATCGGTCTACGAACACCATTTGCGAACAAATTTTGCTTCGCTTTACGAACGATGCTTCAGTTCACGAAAACACATGCATGAAATGCATGGAGCGCACAAAACCCTGAGCACAGCCTCGCCCCCAGCAGCAATCCAGTTCGCCTAGCTCATATGGGTACAGTAAAGTTCCAACAAGTATTGATACAGTTGGCCCAGCTCACATGGGTACAGTAGAGTTCCAACAAGTGTTGATATTTTGTTTTCTTTACTTAATTAAATTTATCCCTTATTATGGCTCCCAAAAAAGAGTATTAGCATGTTTAACACCACCTTCACTTTCTTCTAATATTACTGTTATATTTATTAGTGGTGGTGTTAAACATGCTTTCTTCTAATATTACTGTTATATTTATTTAATTTCTGTATTATTTCCACACATAAAGCCATAACATGTTGAAATTTTTTACCACACATAAAGCCATAACATGTTAAAAATTTTTTCTAGGACAAAAACGTATTAGGGGATTTACATTAATTGCAATTGGGAAAAATTATTCAAAACGTATTATTTAGATTTACATTAATTGCAATAGGAAAAATTGATTCGGATCACGAACAGGGTCAAGGAACGGATTGTGTTCGTGAACCGAGGTACTACTGTAATTCTTATTTCAGTGATTATAACTTCTTGACTTGCTCAATGATTTTTAAAAAATTTCTAAACAAAACGAAGTCAAAGATTATTATATTACGACATTTTTGCTTAATAACTATCATTAGAATTAATATATTTTATGTGAGGCCTGAGACAATTTTTATTCTTCAAATGTGGCCCAAGGAAGCTAAAAGCCCTGTTCTAGATGAAAGATTGGCATACATATCTAAGCTTAATTTGTAAAAGATCAAATATTTCCTAACTGCTTCATAAAGCATTATACAGTGGTGCTTCGCAATTCGACATTTAAGTTTCACGGGTTGGTGCATGTGCATGTATGGAATTGTGTGATGTCATTTGCTATTTATCAGTTCTTTTTAGGCTACTTTGGTGTTTACCCATGTTGTTTGTGTTAATTTTCAATTCTACATTTTTCAGAAAGTAAAAAAATTTGTAATTATTATTATTTTTTTGAGTGAACTGTAAGGATGGGTTCAAAGAGAACTGACCCGAGCAGGACTGCCGAGAGAAATTTTTGGGCTTGTGACAAGTCTGTGGTCCAGGCCCCACAAACCTGGACCACAGACTTGTCATGACCATCCCTTTGGTTTTAATAAAACTTTCATGAGATTCAGTAACATAACTAACCTATATTTCTTTGTGTGGCATAACACAGCTTTCCACCAAGTTGGTACTAAGCGATAAGTTATTCCAATGCCCACCATGGGTTACCTATATCCTGGTAAGATTAACCGTCAGGTGAAGGATGTGGTTCAACAGATAAATCCAGATTCTTTTTGAAAAATTTCGGAAGTATCAGACCCAGGAACTAAACCTGGATTCACCAGGCACACCATGCTCCTACTGTGGCCATCCATCCTAAAATTGACCTTTTGAACTGTTTGATAAGAAATTTTGTACTCATCAAACAGTGTTATATATAAAATAGTTTATTTTGGCACCGTGGCCATCCATCCTAAAATTGAACTATTTGATAAGAAATTTTGTACTCATCAAACAGTGTTATATATAAAATAGTTTATTTTGGCACAACTGCTTTGGATGGTAGACAGTGTGCTCTAGCGGCGGCCTGCGAACTATTGGAACATTATGTGACATATCGACGCCTAATGGGTGGGCCCTCTTTGATACCGGCCCATGACAAAAGTCTCGGATGTCACCCCCTCTCAGCGGCCCTGGACCAGAGGAATAATTCTAAAAAGAACACTTCATTGAGCAAAGAGACGAAGAAAAAATTATAGATAAAGTGCAGAAAGGTAGAACAATTAAGAAGCGGCGGCCTGCGAACTATTGGAACATTATGTGACATATCGACGCCTAATGGGTGGGCCCTCTTTGATACCGGCCCATGACAAAAGTCTCAGATGTCACCCCCTCTCAGCGGCCCTGGACCAGAGGAATAATTCTAAAAAGAACACTTCATTGAGCAAAGAGACGAAGAAAAAATTATAAATAAAGTGCAGAAAGGTAGAACAATTAAGTAACTTAAGTATGATGTTCCTAAGACAGCTGTGGCAATGTTTTGCAACAGAGAGAGAAGATTATGGATGCTAGGGTGTCTACTGGAAGACTTCATTCCAACATCCAAGAGCTTATAAATTGTGTGTTGTGTATAAAATAGTGTATTTTGTAATTTAGAGTGTTATACAATAGTAAAATATGTGTTTTACTATTGTATTTTATTATTTATTGTATATTGTACTATATTACTATTATTTACTTTATTATATTATATTATAGTAAAGTATTATTATTATATTATAATAAAGTAAATAATATAGTGTATCTCTCTCACCTCACCCATTAGGGGAGTGGAAAAAGACTGATAACAAATTAATCTATTTTACATAGTCTTATATCGGAAATATTGTCCCGCAATTCAACAGTTTCTCAATTCGACATTACTTCGACGACAGATTAGTGTTGAATTGCGAGGCACCACTGTATTGTTTATTTTTATTTTACTATATTTCCATTTTAATTATTACTTAATTCTCAATATTAATATTTCACATTTATTAACTTACCAGTTATAAACATTCACTGACAGTTAAAGCATTCATTGATGTTTGTGACATAATGTTAACTTGAGTAAAAGTTATTTCTGACAAATCGATGTGCGAATAAATGTAACTGCATTATTTTTAATATTGTTTGTCACAATTAAACTGTTTATTACATTTTTATTTTCTTTTTCATTAACAATGTTTTATTGCAAACAAGACTTTGAGAATTCTCAGTAATGACATCATCATTTAATAAGACATTTTAATGAAACAATTATTCATTTAGAAGTTTTGTAAAATTTAAATTAATATAAAATAACTGTTCTTCATCAAAATTTTATATCACAATAATAATTATTATTATTTTGATTATAATTAATAAATATAATACAAGTATTTCATTGATTCTAATATTTCATAAGTTTACTGATTTGCTCATGTAATTTTTTCCCCATGTTTGATTGACTGATGTATCTAGAATAAAAATAATGTAAAAGTTCGGTTATAAAGTAGAGTTTATTTAAAATATTAACAGCACAAAAAATAAGAAGTATTTCATGTATCAACTTCTGAAATAAAAGTTATTGTTCTATATCAGAAGTCTGCTGCCATCTTGTTTAAATATCTCAAGCCTTTAATAGATTTACAATGCATTTTTTATGCATTATATGAGTTTGCTCATATTATTAAATTCAAATTTAAATTATGATCAAAATTTATTAAAAACAATTTCATTTATTTAAAGAAATAATGCAATCAAACTTTCTAAAAGAATAAACATCATAAATAACTTTCCATATAAGATTTTCATTGTGTATTAAATAAGTTAAAATTTTATATCAAAGTGTTGGATCAGAGAGGCTGTAGATAGGAAGAACTGGAAATTGCTTGGAGAGACCTTCATCCTGCAGTGGATTGATAACAGTTGATGATGATGATGATGATGATACATTTATTTATGTAGGATTGATTTCTTACTAATTGCTATTTTTTTCACCAATAATGAGCAAAATTTGAAGTTAATATGGCAACTACATACAAATGCAATTAATTTTTCCCAAAAATTTTATGTAAATTGAAATTGATGTTCAACAATGCTTAAATTTGATTTATACAAATACATACATTGTTAACTGGAATAGCTAGATAAAATTTATGAGCATACTTTAAATATAGACATGAAAATTTAAAGCCATAAATGACATTTTTGCAAAAAATAAATTGTTTTTATATGCATTTTATGGAAATTCAACACAAATAATGTGTCCATGTATCTTTGAAACCTTAGGACTTAAAATCATGATAGTAGATCTTACTATATACTTGTGGCTTACATCTGTGGAATTGGATTTTCAGCAATGATACGGTTTAAAACCAAATTTCAAAACAAACTACAGTTGTTGAACTCCTTGTGCCTGAGAATTACTTGCATCAATACCATCATCAACAGAAACTGGAACCAAGTCTCTCTTTGCACATACCTAAGGGTTTAAAACCAAATTTCAAAACAAACTACACTTGTTGAACTCCTTGTGCCTGAGATGCTTGCATCAATACCATCATCAACAGAAACTGGAACCAAGTCTCTCTTTGCACATACCTATTAAGAGAAATAAATTAGTTTTTTGTAAAAGTAATTCAATAATAAAATTAAAAAATTATGGCAATATAATAATTAGATTGAAAAGTATCCCCCCATGTCCATTAAAGGCTAGGAAGGTCATGAAAGTTTTAACTATAAAAATTAGATTACAGTTATAAAAGGTTTAGGAAGCTACTGCTATAGTGTTTTCCCACTGTAATATGTGAGAGATAGATATAAGATAATAGAACAAACATAATAAATGATGGGTTAATATGAATACACAGTATGGTGTATGGTACAGAACAAGGAAAGATTTAAAAAAGTAGTAACATATGAACATGTTTACATTGATCTGAACAATATTCTGCATTATAATCTTAAATATCTCTTATATATTTTAAATTTAAAATGTGTATAAACACACAAAACAAACAATCATACACAATTTGTATTTTATAAGTTTTATATGTTTTAAGAATTTATATTAATATTATTTTTAGAAAGGAATTTATTAGTAATTTTTGTATTTGAATTTATTCAGATATTCTAGAAATTTATGCTGCAGTAAACACTATTAATGTGTTTGAATATTTTGATAGTAAAAATTCAATGGTCCTAAGAATTAAGTATGGAAACTATAAATTTGACTTTATATAAAAAATTTAATAGAGTGTAATCCAGATTTTTTCCCATGAATTTGGACCTGATTTAATTTTCATATAAATTAACACAAAATTTTCCCAAAATTTATATCATCATAAAATTGAAATTCCTGCATTTTACTAAATATTGGAAATTTGATCATAAAATATTTACTTTGATTTGGATAATGTTCATAGTGAATTTTGTGTACATGAATTTCAGTATGCATAAAAAGAGAATCTGATCACAAGATGACCTTGGTAACAAGTCACTTATGGCCACTACTGTAAATTTTTCCCCACTCTTTGTGTTTGTTTGCTTTTATTCTCATATAGTGATTAAAGCAAATCTGAAAATACAAAGTTATGCTTTGTATTTTCAGATTTGTAATTTCAAATATAATAACTATATTTTTGACTTTGTGCTCTTGAATTTGTGTGTAATTTACATAATCAAAGCATAACTTAATCTTTTATTTTTTTTTTGACTAAGTTATTATTTTAAAATCTTAATACTCAACTTTTGGTCATTATTGATTAATTTTGTTATTGAACTGATATTTTTGAAATTGTTTAAATTCAATATTTTTGATTTAAAATGGCAGTAAAGAAAGAAAAAAAAGCTTTGTCACTTAAAAACAAATGTTTCTGTTTTACAAAAGTAGATTTGTATATACAAACCACTCTTTCTCCAGTAAAGAACTTGAACTACTTGTAAAGCTTTGTCACTTAAAAACAAATGTTTCTGTTTTAAAAAAGTAGATTTGTATATACAAACCACTCTTTCTCCAGTAAAGAACTTGAACTACTTGTTTTGATTTTAAACACTTTAGTAAAAAATCAGGGTATATAATATTTTTTATAAATTATTTTTCCTTTAATATATATTTTCTCTCATTTTACATAATTTTCATTTCCTAGGAAACCATAAAATCATATAATACTCTATCAAAATATTTAAAATCATCTTTATAATTTAGTATGCAGTACAATATTTCAATTTTATATCATAATTTTATATTGATGGTTACAACACTGCTATAACAAGAGTTAACAACATTATCAATAATGTTACTATCATACTTACCGGTAATTCTTAATAGTTAAAAACTTAATATGTCATTCTAACTATTATTTGATACAACTGTACATGTGCATTATATTACAATAATAATAATAATATAAGTAGATTATACATATAGAAAATAATACTTTAATTTTATTATGATAAGCTGAATTTATCTCATAAATTACTGTATATTGTCACATATATGTCTTTTTAAAGAAAGAAAAAAATGTAATTCAGGAAGCTCTTGCATTTAATACTGATAGTTTTTTTTTTTTGCAAAATTGCTTTAGTTTTAATGAAATTTTAAAAATAATATATGTTATATAAAAATTTGTGTCTTTCTTAAAGGTTGTATGTGCTGAAAGTGCAGATGATGGAACTGCCGTAATCCGACAGTTAGTTCTTCCCGATGGTCAAGTTATTGGTACGTGGTCCATGTGTGGTCAAGTTGAAGGAGTTACAGAACTAGGTGACCAATTATCACAAAATTATATGCCAAACAATGTTGTTATTGTCCAGAATCCTGATGGCACAACAACTTTGCAAGTACCCAGTGATCAGTCCATTCCATTAGAAACACTTCAAGCACTGTTGGCCATGGATCCTACTATCATAGGATCTGCACAAGAAAACGAAATTGACAAAACACAAGTGGATGGAAAATCACAATAATACTGACTGAAGGAAAAATATCAAGTACATCAAACATCTCCAATATTGATGTTTTTATCTAGCATACATTGGTGATGAATACAAGAAAAACTGCAAGAAATTTCCATGTTGTTAGAATATGCATGGTCTAAAACTTAATAAAACCTATTTTAGGTAGAGGACAAAATTTAAAAATATCCATATTTTTGGGCATTGCAATAATATGATGGATGCTACTTCTTTCACCCCAAAAGTGAGAGATTTAATTTTATATATATGTGTGCTCATGTATATATATATATACATGCACAATATATATAATCTTGTTTCACCATCACTGCAATGAGTTTTATTTCAGAATTCGGTGCATACATCAGACATTTTCATTAATGCACCATTTATTTCTGTTTGTCCATGTACAAATAAACATTTGCACTCCCATCAAATATATCACCAACCATATAATTAGAGTCCCATCATAAATGTTATTTTTCACAGAAAAAAAGAAAAATTACTGAAACTCTATGTAAAAATAAATTTGAGACAAAATATATTTAACTGAAGGAAAAATGTGCAGTTCAACTAATATGTCATCATCATAATACAAAAGCATTATTTGTAAAAAAAATTAGATGGCATTTTTCTTTATTGTATTAGTTTTTATCAATACACATATTATATAAATTTGCTTAACTAATCAAGCATATATAAAGAAAGCTTGCAGAAGTATTTGTTAAATATTCACTTTTTTCTGATGAAATTTTTCTGTAAATGTTTAATTCAGTATATTTCTTTATTTTTTATTCTTATAGATATATTTGAACATTAACAATTACATAGATAAAGAAATTTTTAAACTTTCATATTCATTATTTATATGTCAAATGTTTATTTGTAAAGTCCATTTAATTTTTGCGAGAAAGCAAAAATTAAAAATTCTCACTTTCATTTTATTTCATACTTTTTGCATTTCTGTATCTTTCATCAAATAACAATGCTTTGTTCACTTTTATTATTAATTTATAGGTTCATTTTATATATTCAATTCAGCATTAAGAAAAAACAAGCTAGTGAGAATGCATCTTATATCAGATGGCGACTACTATTAATGGCAACATTCTGTAAATTTTAAGTTTCCACAAAAGGGACCACTGTAAATATAGATGTGGTCCCACATATTTGACAATAACCACAAATCATAAAGCTTTTGGCATACATTCTTGCCAAATAGCAATAATTACTGAAAATACTTCTGAGAAAAATCTACGGTCCTATTACATCAATGACATTTGTGTTGTTTACTATTGTCCTTCTGCCATCTTGTGATTTAAAGTTATAGCCAAATATTTTTTATGTAAGAACAAACATAATCACCACACACTTGTAATAATCATCATTTACATTACTGTAAAATTCCTGTGATGTCATTTCATTGTTTGCAAATTAGTAGTAATATTATACTTGTATAATGGGATAGTTTTGGTGAACCTTTAGTATTTTGTTTTCCTGTTGCTAAACTTACTCTATGTAATAAAAGAAAACTTTGTGTATATGTTTTATGAATTTTAATTTCATGTTAAACATTAAAATAAAAAAATATATATATAAACTGTATTGATAAAAAGAAATGCACATCATAGTATAAGAACAGATACACAAATATATTATTATATAATATTTAGCACAAATTAAATGTGACATTAAATATAGAATATATGATTTAAATAGACATGCTACTAACTTAGTAACAGTACTATTTAAATTATGTAATTTTTTTACACCCAAAGTCTCAGATCTGAACAATATTATAGCTGCATTTTCCTGTACAGTATAGGATTGCCACTACATTTGTATATAAAAGATACAGCATTTATAAAGTCTATATTTGAAAAATTTTTATACAATATTTAATATGTTTAAATATGTTCAACAGTATATTTTTAATATAATAAATTATATAGGGGAGAAATGGTCTAAAATGACCAAAATTATGCTTATATAATACTTGAATGTCCCATAAGCTTTTGATCATAATTGTGCAAATAGAGATAACTGTAATAATATACAGTATATGGTATTCACATACTATAATTACATTGAGCATAAAGTATTGATTTTTGTGAAAAGCAATGATCTGTAAAATATCCTCCTCAGACCTGAGAAAAGTTTTGTAATGCATACTACAAATTTTTATTGTTATTCATCTTGTTAGAGTTCTAACAGTGCAAAAAATATTTTTTCTTTCAATCTCAGTTTTTTGTTGTGCAACAACAACAAACAGGAATTTTTTATATTTTCTGTTTAGTGTTTTTTGATTTTTTTTTTTTTGTTGTTGCACAACAGAACGGCAGGAGTTGAAAAATATTCAACAGAATAAGCACAAAAAATTAATATACAGGTAGGCCTTGATTAGTGCGAGTTCGAATAATGCAATTTCGATTAGTGCGACTTATAAAATTGATACCGTTTTTCAGTTAGTGTGAGCAAATATTCGATTAATGCGAGTTGTACGTATAGACCAGTCTTACTAGCAAAGCTCCACCTCCTTTTATGATGTCAATTAACAAATTACCGTTAATTTTCGGTTAGTAAAACCGGACGAGGAGCAGTCCAAGAACAGTATTGTTTGATGTATAATCTGTAATTTTTATTGAAATTTATAATTAGGAATATTCAGGAGGAAAACCAATGTCCATTATTGATAATTTTTGGGAATTAAATGATCCAAATCCTGATATTCATGGGCTGTTTTTAGAATTTAATTCTAATTATTTCTGGAATCAGTTAAATGGAGTAGAAGTTAAATGGAGTAATCGAATGACACTGTAAGTTAATTTATTGTTTTAATATAGCTCTTCATTTTCTGAATTAGTAATAATAATTCATATTTTTTATTGCAAAATACAGGTGCCCCTCAAGTTACAAAAATTCATAATTATGAACATCCCATTTCATTTTTAAATTTCCCAAAATTTCAATGACTCTTCAAGAATTTTAAACATTATGATTGTAGCAGAATGTTTTAGCAACAAATATAAAACTACATAATTAATTAATACATTACAGCAGTATTTTAAGATGGTAGAAATTGCACCAAAAACCTTCCCTTTATAATCAGAACTTTTTATTCAAACCTCTGAAATAAATATCTAATTGAATCAATTATAAAATATATTACAAAATATTGTGTATGCATTGATTTCAATATTTCTAGACACTTTATAAGAATAGTTTTAGAGTTACAAACAAAACTTACATATGAATTAAGTTTGTAACTTGAGGAGCACTTGTAATCTAAAAAAATTATAGTATCACTTATTACAGTTCAATATATTATTTCATTTTGTATTATAATAAGATTTTAATTTACTCTTTTCATTTATTGTTTTACAAAAAAAAAGAATATTGCTTTTATAGCCATTATTAAGTTGAAGATATATTAGGATATATTTAGTAGAGTTGATTCTTGTTATTTGTGGTAGTTACATTCTGTAAATTCTTTGCAAACACTGAACCATTTTATGCCTATGAGAAATATAAAGTTAGATTCCTGCAAATCTTTCTTCCCAACATTTTCATCCTTTGCTTTGTGTTAATAGTCGAATACACAAATATGGAATCTGCGAATAATGAGAATTGACTGTATATTAAAATTATACTTAACTTTTATGTATAAAAGTTGAATCCCAATTATCTGAGGTAATGTGGCCCAAGAAAGCCTCAGATAGCATGTCAAATTTGATAAATTATTAAATAAACTGGATTTGAATACATTAACATGATGATGCATACAATTATTTTCAGGTTAGATTTAGTTCTTGAATATAACAATTTTTATTGTTCAATTTAAAAGCGAATTATTGTTCATTTCATGTTGATTTTTTTTATTTTTGTAACAAAATAGTTGTAAATAAAATTAAAAGTGCTTTATTTTATAATTAAAAAATACTTTTAATTTTATTTACAACTGTTTTATAAAAAGAGGTGTAAATGATAATTTACCTTGGATAATGTGGAACCTCTGTTAATTGGGATTCTATTATATATTACAGTTTTAAATTTATGATTTATTATTAATATTTTATAAAATATTAATATCAAGGTGTGCAGGAATTTGTGTTTATGAAGGACGTGGTGGTCTTTGTTCCATACGTCTTAGTCTTCCTCTCTTGAAATTGCGACCTCGTAAAGATCTTGTTGAAACATTATTAGTAAGTAGGAATATCTATAACTAAATTCTATTTATAAGATTACTGTAATAGTAATTAATAGTCTTATAGGTTGAATTTAAAATGACTTTTTTCCCTTTTTTTATATTATAAATAAATAATATAGTATTTTGTTATAGTTATTTTTAAAATATTTTGTTCAGAATATGTATCTGAAAACATAAACTTTAAATTTGCATTAGTTTCAACATTACTTAACAAGATTAAATAATGTTGAAACTAGTGCAGATTTAAAGTTCAGCAAGGAAATATTAGTTCTTAGTATAAGGTTTTGATTTTTATAGAAAACTATATATAATTAATTCTAAGTTGAACCCTAGTTTTGTGTCTTTCTGTGTATACTGATACTAGTTTTGAATGAATAGATTATTTCTATTAATCTGTTGACTTTATCTGAATATTCGTTTATTCAGTAAAATTAATTTTTTTAAATGAAGTATACTATATAAATATATAATATATTAGCATTTCTATAAATATCTTATACATTAACAGTGATGATCAAATACACATTTATTTCCATGTTTAAACACTGTAAGAATAACAGTTAATTATATACAAAATGGAAAATGTATTTATTGCAAAATATATGAATTTTAATTTAATTTGATTTTAATTTTGATTGAGAAGCATCTAAGGGTACATGTCCATCTGAGAGAAAAACTGTCATGAGAGAGACTCGAGAGTGAATTTCGCAAATTGACACACACCTGAGAGTAGCTTGCAGGGTCTGATATTGCATCTTAAAATACATTATTGATATTTAATATAATATTATTTTTTATAAGCAATTACGACAAAAATTATTTAATTTGTTTTTTAGATAGAGACTAATTTTGCTTGTTATAAGTGAAATTTTTATATATAAATGTATATTGATCAAACATGGACTTAATATTTTCTCATTATAAACTAACAAGGGGAGGACACAGCTGACCCCCCACCGATTTTTCTATATACAAATTTGCTTTCTGAAAATAATAATGTTATCAGACGAGTATCGGTTAAGTTTAAATCATACGCTTGGACATATACGTTATAACGGATGTACAATATTGTTTTGCTTTAATAAAACAAAATTATTAACATTTTTAATTAACGATACTAAAATCGATTTTATATATGTATAAATAAATAAATAAATAAACCTACCTACTGATATGAAAGATTCTTAGTATTTTAATTTTGTACATAATCGGCTGTAAGTTTTGTACTGCCATCTATCGTTTAAAATACAATATAAATTTCTAGAAAAAATTTTGAAGAAAGACTTGATCCCGAATTGCCTTCTGTTGATCTATTTTAAGAAGAAAAAAATAGCACAGATTTTTGGAAATTTAATTCGCAGTTTTTGACGTAAGACGACGATTATTTTACGCTTTCATGCTATTTTACAATTCCCGAAGATATTTCTAGATGGCATCCAGAGATTGTTGGCATCATTAAACATAAGTTTCGTATAAGAGTAAAAAAATATTCTATGTAAAAATATATCTCATAAAATTGATAATTTTTATTTTTTCAGTTAAACTTATTTGAAATGTCGAAATTTTATTGCTAAATGATGTGATAATTTGGAAAACCTGTAATGTCAATTTTATTGTTTTGAGAAAGTTATGCATCGTAATTCGGGGAATTTTTATTTCAGTAATTGTGTTTAAATTGTTCAAACCACTTATATTGAATATTTTATTTTATAATCATTTAATAAATTGAGAGATGATAAATCGTATCATTATATATTCTTAAAATGCTTAATTGTGCAATATATGTAAATCATAAAATGACTACATTTCGAACTAATTAAAACGATTATGTCGCAAATATAATACAGATCGAAAGGAATGAATTTTCGAGGAGATCCGCCTTATAAGGTGGTTTTTAGACCACGAAGGAAGGAGTAAGTATCAATAGGAATTTTTCTGTTGATAAATATTATTCTCGAAAGCGGATATGAGTAAGTTCTGTTAAACAGCCGTTCTTCCTTTCCAGATACGGCACCTGGAAATTATTTACTCCTCCTCAAAATCTACCTGGTTCTATATCTGGACGTGTTCTATATATATAACATCCTTACATAAACAAATAAACAAAAAGTTTAGTTTAGCCACCGACATCCTGATATTAGCTAAGATCAATTACTACGTGTTGTATATTTTTATAAGGAATCTCTACATTTATCAAAGTATCAAATCTTGTTCTGATTTTGTTCTAATTAAGCTGTTAAATGATGTTTTACTGTAAAGACTATATCTCAGTCTATCCTTCGGGGAACTTTGTGTTCTGCCATCTTGTTGCCTGAAGGTGTCCATTTTATATTAGGGCCAATTGTAGTGCTTTGATTAATAAATCTATTCTACAAAACAAGATTTAGTTCAAGAATGTCTGCTTTATTCCATTCTCCGAAATTTATTAATTCTGTTATTCCATGAAAGCATTTAATGCGACCCTTTTCTTTTTTTTCATTTGTGTTTGAGGAAACGGAGTTATTTCCGGCAGTCGTCATTTTCCATTGTTTTTCAGAAGCCCTACCCTAAATGTCACCTAGATTCCTCACGTGTTCCGACATGGTTCAAGGGCTCTCTCTCCCTCCCTCTCTGGAAACGGAGATGCTAAGATTCTCGACATTTCCCCGTTTCGATTAAAGGAAAGAAAGTAGCGATATTTATTATTATTATTATTATTCTGCAATTTTGTTTTAAATTTATGACGGGTGTTTCCTGTGGAAGTCACTTTTCTGGAAAGAGTTTACTCTACCGAAAGAATTCGGAGCGTTTCATTGATGCGCTTTTTTATTCTATATTTAGAAATTCTGACTCACCGTTCTTCTAATCATAGCTCGATACCTGAGAGTGCTTCCGTGCCAAGAGTTGTTTATGGATGGAAAATCCACGTTTTCCCCTAACGAATAATTGTATTTAAATCGCGTATTGTTCTCCAAATTCGATTGAGGATTTATTGGGTAATGGTAGGTGTGGGTGTATGACGTCACAGAAACAGTGGACCGTTCAAATGACGTCACTATTTCTACTACTATCCAGCTAAGCGTTAAGGAAAAGAGCGGGTCAATAAACAACCGGGTCGGAAGTGGACGTGTCTTTAGTGCTGCTATTGTATTACAGCCCCGGGTTCTATAATTTTAATTCGTGTTTAACTCGAATTTTGCTTAATATTATATCTCCTCTCGTTCTACATATTTATTTATATTTATTTTTTTTATCTTGAAAGTGGAGCCACGCAGCGACTTGTGTCAGGTTTGAAGTTGTATGTCCTTGAACCAGAAAAAAATGCTACAACGCTTACTTAATAAAAAAATAAGAATTAATTAATTCATTGAATTAATGCTGGCGAATTTGACCTGAAGGAATTAGTTTTTAATCAAATTGTCTGAACCAATACAACGTTTCTTGTAATTCTGAATGCCGCCTCCTACTTAGAAAGACTGCTACATAGATACAAATAACATAATTCTCTTAATAGTCCCTTATAACATTTTTAATAATATAGGATGGCTATTAGCGAAACTACTGGACCGGTTTTTATCAAAAAATCTTTTCTGAGAATTTCAGTACGGATAATATTTACGATTTAGGAAAAGAATAAGATACTTTTCATTCCTTCGCTGAATCTTCAGAGCAATAAAACACCTACTCTTCTTTAGCGTGTCTTTGCAGATATGCAATGGAAATAACGTGACATTTAGGAAACTTTTTAATGTAACTGCGGTGTAAATGGTAAGACAAAAATTGCTTTAAAAGGTTGTGATATTTATGTCGCGATGCGATAGGATTTGATCCAAATATACTTACAGAATTTAGTTTTGTGGCCGTGGAAATAAAATGAAAAATTGTCTTATTTGTTTGTGACACTAAAATACTGATTGCGCATAGAAAATTTTTATCGATTCATCGGGTCGATACGTATCGCTCCGTCTAATTGTATCGGGGATTTCCCTCCACTTTGGCAACTGCCCTCAACCCCCCTCCAAGGTCGCTTTTCTCCGGAAAATCCCCTTTACAGAAACCAATAAATGAGTTATTAGCAACTCGAACGCGTTATTTGGTCTGATTTAATGGTCAGCGGCTTCCCTTTTAACTACAAGTGTTCTAAAAATATCACTTTTATCGTAAAGCACTCTCTCTTTCCGTAGAGAAGAAACGGAAACAAGAAAATGGATTAAAACAAAAAAAATGGATTCGGATCGTTTCTATGATCTCACGCATTTTATTTAATTTTCGAAATTCGATTCGTTTTACTGAGAAAAGTCGGCACTGCGTCACCGACTTGACCTCTTCAATAATAACGATGAATAATGGGTCAACGTTCTTAATGGATTTAAAAAATTAATATTCCGATATTAAACCGAGAATTTTAAGACTAATTCTTAGAATGGGATAAAGTTGATATGTTATAATAGGCAATGAGAATAAATTAAGTTCTGTATGTAAAACGAGTGAATCAGTCGTGTTAAGCAATCTAATGAGTCAATTTTTCTGGATCAGTTTTTCTAATTTAATTTTCAAGTCTAGTGACACCTGATGAAGACTTTAGGTGATTATCATCTTGAACTGTCACTTATAATTAAGAACGACTTCCCACTCACCTATTTTATTTATATTCTCGGTTGAGTCCTTTCTAAATTAATACTTGAAGTTCTGGAATATTAAAAAAAATAATAATTACGGATGAATCATAAATAAATTTTTAACATCTTATCTTCTGTTCGTAAAAAAAGACAATTACTAACGTACAAGATCTGAAACTGTTAACAAACGTGCCTTTATTAAATTATATCTAAAAAATAATGAATCTATAGTTTCGTGAATATTTGTGCAGAAATTGTTGAATTTTTCTCAGTTTCTAATTTTAAAATTTGGTTGTATAAGTTAACTGAAAGTTCTACATCTCGAGACAGTATTTTCTATTGAATTCTTGCCCTATTTTAAAGTTATCTGGATCATTCCAGAATTTCTATCGCGTGTAAAACTTTAATAAGAGTCTATCGGACAGGATCCAAACAATCGATGCTTTGATGAATCATATCTTCCTCATCCTCTCTAGGAATTCGTAGCTTCTTCTCAGATGAATGTGCAACCTAATAATAATTACTAACTGTCGACTAAGTAAATTTAGAGTTGGAATTCGCTTCTTTCCTTTTTCTCCTTTTTATTCGCCAAAATTCCTGCCAATATTTTTAGCCCTAGTATTTACCAATTTCCATTCAGCTTTTACAACTATATGAAAAGCCGGTACGGTCCCCAACCGTGCCGAATTCTCTTTTTAGAAATGGAAATTTTCAAATTATTTTTATTTGTTTGTCATGGAGATGGTTTCCCTGTTTCCTCGCTAATACCGTATTGTCGTCTTTATAAACTTTTCTTTCTGTAATAGCAGCCAGAAGAATGGTTGTATGAAGCCCGAGGACAAAGAGGGGGGCCATAATCCCCGAGTGAAACTCCGGAAAGTGTTAAATCATGAGAAAAACCAAAATGGATCCTTTTGCAACGAGGATTATCCTTAATAATCACTAACAAGAGGACCGAGTTTATATAGGAGTCTACAAATAGGATTTAATACCCTCATAACACGATGAAACGGCCCCTTTACTTCTATAGCCGGAAAGTTAGGAAGATTGCCAAAAGTTTAAAAGAGAATAGTCTTTCTGCTGATATTTTCCAATGACTGTTGGGGGATTACGTTAGATTGATAGTGGGTGTTGGAACTATCTCTGTACGTAGAAGGCCTTCAATGAAAATTTGAACTCTATCCTTATAATTAATTATGTCGCAGTTCTAATGAATAGACATTACGTTAAGGAAACTATCTTTGTTGGGATCAAAATGGCAAAGTCGTGGAAAACAGAAGTGTTCGGAGATAAAGCGAAGAAGTTGCGTGATTCAAGGTCCTTACAAAGGTATAAATTACAAAAAAGAAAATATATTCTAGACATTTAATTGTGAAACGGAGAACGGCAAAATTTCGTAAAAATAAATAATAATAATAATAATTAATTAATATCTCAAGAATTCCACTAAATGAAGGAACTTAAATATGATATTTTAAAACACGATTAAGATTTGATTATAAATTTTATTAATTTTTGTTTATCATGCTTGTGAATAATGCCGAAACACTTGTGAATCACTTCGTTTCGCTGCACATTTAATAAGACCGAATATTAATTTCGTCGTGTATGATGCGTAAAGAGGATGAATCATTATGCTAACGACCGTTTGACCCATAATAGGATTATCTTTTTATAATATCATTCTTCACACTCCCGCGGATCGCGAAACCAAACGTTTTTTCCCTCTCCCAGTACTCGAATTTTAAAATGTCTTCGATATCGGGCTAAATCATAAATTTTAATAAGCAATTTTGACAAGAAATGCCGAATACATTTCCTGTTTTGTATGGAATATTTTGTAACTTTTTCTCTATTCGCCTTCTCTGTCATGTAAAGATGATGATAAAAATTTTTTTTTGAGATTTGCTTACTCATGGCATTACATCACGCGAAGTTTCTGTTTTGATCCAAGTGAGGCATTAAAAAATATGATAGATAGCAATTTGCATTGTTCCAGCGTTTAGAAATTAATAATAATAAGGAAAAATGAATAAAATTACCTTTTCGCAGTAAACAAGGGCAAAATTTATGGCCATCCTACTCAAAATCTTTATTGAAGTGCTACTAACATTCAACCGATGAAGCTCGAAATTTAGACAGATTAATATCTTGTTTCTCTTCCTGTTACTAACTGCTCTTCCCACAGGGCATTTAAGGTTTCTTAGGGGGCCACTTAAAGGGAATAATTTATTTCAAAATTTTCTTTTTCTTGTGTTTTTGGATCTATTTTATTTTAAAAGAACTCTCTCATTCTAATATTAAACATAGATCAATCTTAGTACTCGAGATGCGATACGTTTCATAATTTACTAACAAAATTTCGTAAAATAAAAAATAATAATAATTAATTAATATCCCAAGAATTTCAAGATGCGATGCATTTCATAATTTACTAACAGCGTTGTTTACATACATTAAAAATTGTTTTTAGAGCGGTTAAGGGCAATTAACTATAGAATATATTCATTTTTTGAAAGTATCACAGTCTTTACATTACTTAAAGGATGAATTAAGGGTGAAGGTTTGGATAGTTCGTCTATAGTAAGAAATGTAGGAAAGGAAGTCATTTCTCAACCTTGAGGAAAAGTAAATATTTGGAAAAGTTATCGTCACCAACAGGTTTGCTCGATTTTTTTAAGAATTCAAACGTTTCTCCAAACTGATCGGCAAAGCCATCTGGGAAATCCTGGAAAACCCGAGTCCCACCCCCTTTTCTTCATTGGAAGAAAACTAACACGTGTGCTTTTTCCCTCCCACTTATTCGTCTTTCCAATTTAAAGTAGAAGTCCACGTGTAGCTCGATTCACAGAATGATGTGGGGAGCTCAAGAGCTGTCATGAATCTCGGAGGATGTTCAGAATATGGCTGCTCTTGTTTAACTTGGTGGCAATTTTCTGTCTTGTTCAGTGCGAATATCACTCGAGTCAAGAACTGGAAGACTTCAAACAACTTTTCCTCGATAGTCTCAACCTCAGGAACGAGCCCAATATGTCTATCGTTAACACTTCTGCCGAGGAAATGAGAAGAATGTTAAATATATATTATTTGGGAGAAGAACCCTTAAAAGTTTTCCGATATAAGTCTATAGCAGGTGAGTGCTTATCCGCTTCGTTACTCTTCCTGAAGTTGCGTAAGTCATAGAAATGTTTATAAATATCTTGCCCTTATTCATTTATCAAGGTCGGTCCGGATCTTCATCTTTGGTGTCAAATACTCCTTCGGGGTAAACTCGTCCCTCACCCGTTTAACCCGTTCCTGATTCGGATATAAATATACAATTTATAGCAAGGGAAGAGGCACTAAATTCTTCATATTTAAATTATTCTTTGCTATTTGATATGATACGTCATTTAAAGGTTAAATACCTTTTACGGATTCGTTAATGCCACCTTTAGAAACGGAATATTCTAATACTAAACATCTTTGGGCTTATTATAGATTATAAAATTTATTTGAAAACAATTATTTCATATAAAATTAATGATTTCATTATGATAATCTTGTAAGAGTATATAGTGGTATGTAGTATATCTTCGGATCATTGTTGAAATATATTCGCTACAATACTCTTCTGAATCTAAATCTCATTTTACTCAATTCATTGATGGCTTTAATATTTAAAAATGCAATATAATATATATATATATTTATAAAATAATAGACGATAACATGAAATTTATAAAATATTTTTTAACAAACTCATAAAATAATTTTTAAAAAATTGTAGAATTTTGATAGAAAATAAAGTTAAAAAATATAATTTTTTATTAATTCCATGTTTTTATTTCAGCTGATCACTCAGATAAAGAATTGAGGAAAAATTTTATCTTCAATTTACCCGAAATGTCTTCCTCAGATTTACATTCTGCCCATCTTCATTTATCTGTTCAGCCCAACTCCACTGGGACTTTGCATTTGCTGCATCAAAACCATCTAGTCAGCACTCTCAATCTTAATAATCACCAAGGAAGAAAAATGGATTTTACTAGGACAGTGGGCCAGTGGATCGAACAACCCAATATCGATCATGGACTTACGATAGAATGCTCCAATTGCCAATCCTTTCCCTCTGAAGCCATACTGGAAGTAGTATCTCGTCACAGGAAGAAGAGGCAGGTGAAAAACAATCGCTCCAAATGCAAAAGGAACCACGATTGCTGTCTGAAGAAACTCAAGATTAACTTCAAGGATATCGGTTGGGACTGGATACACAGACCCGAATCGTTCGATTTCTACTTCTGCAAAGGAAAGTGTCGTAAAAAAACCTTGCTTAGCCAAAACGCGCTAATCAGGAGTATCTTGAGGAGTAGGAGTGTAAAAGTGCCTAAACTGTGCTGCGCACCCAAGAAAACGCGTTCACTCAGGATTCTGCATTATACGGACTCAAACCCACCCGAACTGGTAGTTAGAAAAATGCGAGGCATGGTGGTGAAGAGCTGCGGTTGTCTATAATGCACACTCAAAATCTCAACTCTTCTGTGATAATTATTTTTATTTTAACTTATGATTAAACTTCTTTATTATTATTATTTTATTTTTGTGTGTCTACTATTTTACAGAAATCATTGAAAGTGTCATATTGTATAGGCCTACATATTCTGTATGCATGTTTGAATAAGAGAATTTATAATTTTCCTAAACTGTAATTTATATTATTATTATAATTTTCAAAAGAAAACTATAATTTAATTTATATTATAATATTCGTGAAAACAAGAAATTTTAAATAAACTAGATCTGAAGAAAAATTTCTCAATCATTTATACAGGATAGCTATACCTATATTTTATTGTTATTAATACATTCGATTTTCTATCAAAATACGCCTATTTTTAACATGGAAATTAAATATGCTAATATTTAATTTCCATGATTATCGGTAATTATTATTAAATAATAATTAGTTTAGAAGCGATCTATTATATCAATTATTATTATTTCATTAAATAATTATTATTTAATGAAATGTCTTCATTAATTATATTTATAGTAAAGGAAGTTTGTGATAATTTTAATACTATTTTAGTAAATAAATGAACTGAATTGTGATTATAGGAGGATTATATTATAGTAAATATTATAATTTTTTTTCAAAGATCCAGAAATAATTCTACTAATAATAATGTATATCATTAAAAGAGTTTCGTCAGATTTTTATGAAAATATTTAAAAAATTCATATTGATAATTTAAAATGAAAGATTTGGAAACATAACACTTTTGTTATTGTTATAAAATCATATTTAAAAGCGGTGCTGTTTAAAAATTAATATTAAAGAATTTTATGCAATCATTTTAATTCCTGGATTGGTTTGTTGCCCATATAGGCAACTCCGGACTTATAACAATCCCGCATTTATCATTGTTTTTATGCCTCATAGCTTTTAAAATCTCAAATATACTTCAACTCGCATTTACAAAAACAGAATCCATGCATCATCCCACCAACAGGAAAGACGTAGCATAAGTGAAACTCATTAGTTTGTAACTGTTGCTTAAATCGAATGCAACCTTCTTCATCACTCACTTTTTGTAGTTATTTTTGTGTCTTTTTTGTCTATTTTTACCGTTTCAATTTTTATACTTAAGAATTTTTAAACGCATTTTACTGTTACCTTTCTTTTCATATTCAACGATTATTTTCAGATAATAATTGCTTATTAGAGCGTACTATTGATTTTATTTAGTTTAATTCTATTTTTTATAGTTAATTTTATTATTTTTAGAATTTAAAAAAAAAACTAATTGTCAATATAAAACGCAATCGTCATTTTAAACATTTGGCCTACGCGTTGCAAGATTTCCACTTACGACGGAACCAATCAAGTCGCAAGCATGAGAAGTCAACTGTAATTCTGTCAAAAATATTATCGCATAAAAATTAGGCCGTAATATTGAAACAAATTATTTTATAATTAAAATTCTCAGATTTTCGTCTCTTTGTCACATAATTAAAAGTTTTTGCGATTTTTATCGAACATTTTCGCTTAATTGTGCTGTCCTAAAATTATGACAATTATTGATTCTTTATGCAGAATGTTTGTAATTTAGAATATAGACTTATCTGCTATGAAATTCAACTTAAACTTACAAGTTTCGGATGCATCCTTCTCCATTTTTAACGATGCTTATATTGTAAGAATAAAATTGGTCGGGCAGTTTGAAAGTGTCATTTGAATAATCTGTCCACGCCAATTTTTAGTTTTTAAGTCTGTTGCGAAATTAATCATTATTCTGTGCATTTCTTTTGTAAATATGATAATTAATTAATCCAAAAAAAGAAAAAAAAGCACGTTAAAACGTCTCTTGAAATTGTAAGATCAATGCCAATAAATTTTAAAAAAGCAAAGAGAAAGTTTTAACTTCAGCTTCCAATATCATTAAATTTATGATTGTTACATATGCACATATATTAAAACTTCATCTATAATTCGTATGTTAATGTAACGAATGTCTGATAAGTTACTATATGTGTGCAAGGACAAAAACCTAGAAGTTTCACATGTTTCCATATTAATTCTGAAGGTCAAATTAAATCAGGTTATCAAAATAATTGTGCCATTTTTTTAATTAATAAATATATTTAAAGACGACGAAAATTTTAATTTTTATCAATTTCCATTTACAAAAATTTTCTAGTTCATGTTACATATATAAATTTCATTAAATTGACATTTATAGCATTGAAATAATAATTTTTTTATGTATGTGAAAATTTAAGACTCCGTTTCTTATTGGCGTGAACTCCTTGTTATTATTTGTACTGTGGTATTTAAGAAAAACAGGAATTTTAAATGTCATCGCCTTCTTATCTGATGCAAATAAATTTTAGACAACTTTTTGCGCCAAATTAATTTAAAATTATCGTAAAAATTTTTATCTATCGGTTAAAAAATATATATATATATATTAATCCATCATAATTAATTTAGATTACGTAACATTACTACTGTTTACGTAATAATCATTGTATATCAGGATTTTTATATCAGCTAACGTTTCAACGAAAATCTTCATTATTGAATGTAATTAATTAATAAATTAAGTGAATAATGAAAAAATATGATTTAATTCAATTCAAAGTTATAAAAGTTTACGAATTGATAATGAGGAAGTTTGATTAATAAAAACTGTTACATATTTTTAACGAGAGATGTCGCTGTACATTTAACAATTATATTTGGAAAATAAATTTAAAATCTTAAACACATAATAACTCTCAATCTTAATATTATTTGCAATTTTAGAATAATTATTTATATTATAATTTTTAAATAATAATAAATTAAACTTTTCTGGTTTATTTTATGATTGCAGTACTGTATTTGAATCTGCCTGCCCTGAAATGTGTGTTCGTATGATTATCACTCAAAATATAGATATTCTGTTATTATCTTAAATATGACAGAGTTATTATGAAAACATGAATTATTTTAAATTTACAGTTTATAAATTATATTTACAAAATGATTGCTAAAAGATGGCGGCACAATGAGAAACTAAAATACGATTTTTCATGACTATTTTGATTTAAATATTAAAATTAATTAAATAAAAGCCAACTAAATTAATAAATTGAAATTTTTGATTTTTTTTAATTTTACAGAAAAATTATTGACATTATTAAAACATATTTGATATTTAATTTTAAATTTTATTATATTTTAATAAAATAATACGGTTGTATGCACATCATATTTAATTATATGCAAGTACGTATCAGTAAAAAGAGTAAATATAAAAATTTTCTATTTGATTAATTTTTTAATTTGACTAATTTTTATAAATTACATTGCCATTGATGATAACATAAAATTATTTGATCTCAGTTAATTAATTACGAAACTATTATTCAACTTGATTTATTAGTCATTTTTATCGATAACAGATGGCGACACGGTAGGATGGCCATATTTTTTTTTCAAAACAAGCTTACACAGTTATCGTCTGAGCTAGCGTGAATAAATTGTTAGAAATGTTTATTTTTCTTTTATTATGAATTTACATTTAAACAAAATTTCTAAATTATTTTAAACTTTAAAAATCATTGTATTTTTAAACATTCATATATACATAACACGTGATAACGCCAAATGTCACAGATCATGTGATGTTTAATTTCACCGAAAGTTTGGATAGTGAATACAAATAACATAAATTTTCACTTATTTATACAAGATTTTTAAACATATAACGAATGACATTTAAAACTAATAAATATCTCTTTCAGTTGAAATAACATTAAAACTCTTTTTTTTATGACGCAGCTTTATTTCTTCACAGAATAATCAAACTAGTTTATTTTAATAATATACAGAATTAATTTGTGTTAATATTAAATAATTGTCACTTGTTGTTTTCATTAAAAATAATAATTATTTGATTCTTATAAACAGACGCCATTTATTTTCGGATTTTAAAAATAATATCACGTGACCGTGACAGACCAATATAGGGGAAAAAAACGATAATTACGTAATCTAATACTCTACTGCATAATCGATTACGTGACGGAAGCTAAAGTGTGAATTATGTATGTAAGAAGTGTTGATTATTTATTCATCTTCGAGCGGAGGAATTTCGGAAGCACAATAAAAACAAGCAAAACCGAATTTAAAACAAATTTTATTGATTTACAACTGTAGCATTAAAAATCTTCCAGTCTTGTCATCAGACGATCTTTGACTGTCACGTGATTTTTTCGGAACTACGTTGAAAACTGTGTAACGAAATACGAACGGAATCGGTAAAGTGAGTATCCACAATAGTGGAAAATGTTGGGATTTTAATTGGTCGACAAGTCAGGTGATATAAATGACGAAGCGTGAAACATTCCTCATCGATCTATCTTCCATCAATCGATGGAAATCGATAGTCGAACTGTCACGTGGCTTGAAGTAACATACTAGGCGTCAAGTTTCGCAGTAAGTAATTCAGTGTTTTTTCTGCACGGTTATTTGTGACAAAAACGCGCCTGGTCGTCATGATGTGACGACACACGGATGTGAATGTGTATACGCGAGGCGGACGGGCCCTATACGGCGCCCCTTGACACCAAGATAGAGCAGAGAAGAACGTCGACCGCTGGAGCGAAGAGATTTGGAAAACGAAGAGAGACGTATTCAATTTCTAGAATCAAACGGGGATTGGCTGCCTTTTTGCCACTGATTCGATTTGGGAAGCGCAGATTCCTGCTGTCAAGCGTCGAGGCGCGCGCCTGGCTTGACTGATTGGACTTAATGCAGCCGAAAGAAGTTTCTCGAGCATCGGGGCAGTCGGCACTTCTCCGGTTTATAACGAGCTATTGACGCCTCCTGCGACAAAATATTGCTGCAAGCATATTGTCTAAAACCAACGGTTGTCGCATGCCAGCCTTTTATTAGCTTTCGCGTCTGCCCGCTTCCTTCCATTATTGAAAATTCCAAAGCCAGGGCCTCATTACTGCTCCGTTGCCTTCCCCCACAGATAGCAACCGGCAACAAAGGGAGAGAAGCTGCAAATCACGGGAACAGACGGACATGGACGCCTTTTCTCTTCTTTGTCTGTCATTTGGATGTAAGATTGGTTTTGGGTGCGGTCTTGTCGGCTTTACCCACAAATTTGTCTTTGTTGTCCAAATCCAAGCCACACTTAATTCTTTCCTCTTTCTTTACATTTTCCTTTCGACGGCGTTACTACTATTAGCCTTTCTCTTAGCCTGATATAGCCTTACGGGATAAGATAACTAAGCCGGTCGACACGTCACAACGTGGGTGCTGCTTTAATAACGCGGCGGAGGCAACCATCCCAGGAATTCCCATTAGCATCTTTCCACTTCTGCACCCCGAAAAGTGAAAGTGCCGCCTGGACAGTATTGTGTGCCACCTGTTGGCGCAATATGTCGCAGAAGGGGTAAAGACGTCTGCGGATAATCATCAGACGGCATCATTAACTGTCCTCCATAAATCTGGCGGACAGATAAGGAGGGCGCGAATGTGTTTACCTAAGGGGAAGCGACTAGGAAGACGGAAGGATCAGAGGGAAGGCATGTATTTATTTAACCGTCTGTTTTTGCTGCCTTGTCAGCATGCAGATGCGAGAGGGCTTGGGTTACATCTCTTAGGCGGATAACAATCTGCTTTTCATCAACAACCCTTCTGATACAAGGTTTCTACTCTTTTGAGACACACTAGGGGATTTTCGCTAAGAAAAAATATCCAAAAATCGTTTTGTGGCACCACTTTCTTGCTTACGTCTGTTATAATTACATAAAGGAAAGGTTGTCTATGTGATTAGATGCCTAGAGGACTACCTCTCTCTCTCTCTTTCTCGTGAAAAATTCAATATTCCTCTTTTTTATATCACGTGACAGAAAAAACATCTATTCGTATTAGGGTTTTTTATTTTATTGGTTGCGGCGCTACAGATTTCGGCGAGGGGGCGCTAGAGGTGGCCACAACGCCCCTTACAAGTTAAAGGCGTAGAGTGGCCCCGGGGGTAGCGAAGAGGGAAGTCGAAAAATGCGATATGGAATTTTAAAAAAAAAGGAATCAATATCTGTGAACAAAGAGGAAAAGTTACAAACTTATTTCAGTTGGAGTGACTTCGACTCTCGAAGCGAGGGAGGAAAAAAATGGAGATATTGTGATGGAAATTGGGGAATTCCAAAATGGAAGGGAAAAGAATTAGTCTAACCAGGTGTATCACGTGACGAAAAATAGTCTCTCGGAACCGAAGAGAGAGAGAAAGAGAGAGGTAATCATCATCCCATCATCAATTATGTATGGACGCTGCCGCTAATGTTGTGCATCGATCAGAGAAAGAACTGTGGGTCACGTGGCCCAAATGGCCACCGAAGAACCTAGATTCTCCCTGATTACGTCATATCGAGTTACATCCAAATTGCGCCCTACGCGTGTTTATTTAGTCCGTTTATTAGAGTATCGAGTCTTCTTCTTCTCCTCTTCCTCACGTGACCGGTTGGAATTCCGGAAAGACGTTTGTGGAATGGAAGCAACCAAGGAAATATTTCCCTCTTCCCGATTCCGTGCAGTCCTCGGTGGAAAAGAGAATCCCGGAATATAAAAATTGCCAAAAAATTCCTGACTTATAGATCCGTCTGCATTCACCTCTTTTTTTCTCTCTCATGCTCAATTCGTAAATTTGTCGCCGAAGAGGATGTTTTTTGAAATAGATCGTAAAGGAATTTGTACTTTCGAAGAAGAAAAAACATTTTCCCCCTTAAAAGTGCAGATTCCTTTTGGTCTTTTTTTTTTTCGAAAAACAAAAGAAAAGAAAAGCAGTTGATACCAATGTGATTCGCCTCTTAAATAGAAATTCTGTTGATCTAGATCCGGAAGAATGGCGTGAACCCGAAAGCAGCTTTTCAATCTGAAAGAGAAACTTTTTGATTCTAAAAAGAAATTTTTCAACGAATAAAAAACAAACTTTTGTATATAAAACGATTTAAGGAAATTTTAGAAATGGTGCGAAATTGAAAAATAATATAAAATTTCTCGATAAAGAATTTTCTAGCTGGTGGGGTAAATTTTAGATTTTTTTTTTATTTTACAAGAATTCTGGAGCTGAAATACTGTATCCCTAAAAAGAATTTTCATTATCGAAATCGTTTAAATTTGAAACGAAATAAATTTAGGAATTAAAAACGGAAAATTTCCCGCTGAATCAACGAGAGAAATTTTACATTATTAAAAAAAGAAGAAGAGTAACTTAAGGATTGAAAGTAGCAAAATTTTCAGACTGAAGCTATTTTTATTAAATAAATTATTTCCTGAAAAGTAAGGACAGTCACAAAATATGCAGAAAATTTTAAAAGTTAACATTGCTATTGAAGAACGAGAATTTAGGAAAATTGTAACTACTTATCTAAAATTTTAAATAAAAATAACATTTGGGACAAAAGATGTCATCAGAATTTCAAAATCGCGAGATTATAGTAATGTCTCTTAAAATTTTCTAGAAATGTTAACCGACAGAACTGATTTTTTAACAAAATATATCTCTTGTGACTGTTATGTCTTCGAATTTAGCTTTAAAGATAGTGTAAGTATTTGGATAAAAATTTAACTTGTCACGTTAGATCTTCTTGTAGAATATATAACGAATTGCGTTACCGAGTACCACATAAACACGTTACATTCGGAGCCCGATGCTGACAAAACTTTACTTAAGAAAGAGTGCAAAAAAATGGCCCGTACCCAAAAATATCCCAGTCCGAAAGATAAATATTATCTCAAGGAGAAACTGCAAAGAGAAACGTCTTCCTTCCTCCATCACGTGACTACTGAAATTGGACTAAGAGTTGTTACCTAGGTAGCATCGATGTCGTCATCAAACGGAATGGAAATGATGGGGATTTCCCCCGCTTCTAATATCAGCATTTTAATATCTGACCCTCTCCTCTGCTTGTCTTCTGCAATCAATTCCGAAAATACAAGTAGAAAATGCGCTTCTATCCATTTTCATTCTTCGACATCTATGACTCTTTTTCTGGGCCGAAAACGCGTTTAGACTGATTTTTTACTTGCTTTTTTACATCTATCGGCTCTTCTGCTCTTACGTAGATTTATAATAGCCTTAAATTATGCTAAATTTAAATAATCCTTCAGAGTATATCTATGTTCCCACGCAAAGTCGTCCATTATATTGCTTTGTGCATTCTTGTTTCTCATTTTGTTCTAAATAATATCTGACCGTAGATCTATTATAAGGGCTTATGTTTAAGTTGGTTCCTTCAAAAGGTCTTTAAATAATTATTTGGTAAAATATGAAGATATCTTTACGAGAATCTTACCCAGATTCCTAGAGATTCTGCTAAAAAGTAGAAAGGACAATATTTGGAAAACTGAGATTTTAGAAAGTTATAGAAAGGCCTTCGGTGTGAATATTTTCTAATTTTAGTTTAGAATAAGTTAAAATTTCCCCCTTTTAAGAATTATATTTACTTAAAATATTTTAAATTTATTTTTTTTATGTAAATCATGTCTATAAACGAAAACTTTTCCTGATATATTGAACTTCAAGAAGTATTTCATGCAGTTCCTTCCAAAGTCTAAATGCTCCCAATATCTGAATGAAAAGTAGATATGGATGAATTTTGCTCCCAACGATTTATGTAATGAATAGGCCTATAAGAATTTAAGGCCCTTTAAAGCCTTAACAATCTTAATTTCTAATACCAACCACACTTTTTCAACAACTTTCCAACGAAGGCTGTTCCCAGATGAGTTTATAAGTCAAATTATTCTAAAAGACTATTCTCCATACTTATATAGATTATATATTATAATAATTACTTTTTAATTTGTTTTATGATAGTTAACGAAAGACTATATAGAAAGAGGGTTTAAAACCCTGTAGGTCACTGAAACTATTATGACAGTATCAAACTGTATGCAACGGAATTGAATGCAAATATAAAAGATGCAGATGATCAGAAGCTGCACTCACTCTTTTCAATAATTGATTTGTTCCCGCTCTACTCATCGATTTTCGGCCTATAGGCTATAACCTTTCCTACATAACTGGCCTAAAAGGCCTTAAATCCAAGGGCTGCCAGATCATCAACTTGGTCATTTCCTCTCCGGCCTATAAGGCGAATTCACCTTATAAATAATAGTCGATAATAAGTATCGCGTTTCTAGGCCTATACTGTATGTTGGTTTTCTTAATGGAGAAACGATGCTATTCAGCGCAAGGTAAATAGCACTAAACAAAAATAGTTTGTTTTGTTAAACTACATTGTTTTAATCTTACCACACAAAATTAGGAATGGAGGGCGAAAATATTCAAACTTTTTGTTTTTCATTTAATTTAGATTGAGAGATAGCAGAGATAAACTTGTCCTAATAATGAAAAACATTGCTATTAAGTTTACTGATTAATGAAAAATGGAATTCATATTCTAATGGAAGAACTATATGGGGTTTACTAGCTTTCAATCCTTAATTGTTATTTAATCAAGGGAAGTTGAAAGGGGGAGGAAATTAGCGTGAAAATGGCAATTGGAGACCAGGGAAACCGTTTTAAACTAGCGCTCAGGGCCAATTGAGAATATCAATCGATGCTACATTACGGATAGAGTAGATAGTTCGGATTTTGATAGACTAGATAATTTTTAACGATTCTGCAAAGTAGCAGTTAACAGTTCATGCGGTTTAAACTAAATCTTCTTGTACGGATTCGGATAACAGACGAAGCAGTTAAAATAGAGCGTTTTTGAGATTTAAGAAGCGAAGGATCATCAAGGAGGGAAAGCAAGAGCGAAATAGAAGTTGAGTCGGACCAGCAATAACTTTAAATAACAACAATAACTCTAATTGAACGCCGGGAGCGACGGTGCCAGCTGGCAACTAATTTTTTCCCGTGTTTACACGGGGAATTAAGCCTCTTTTAATCTGCATTCAATTACTCTGCAAAGTTAGTCTTCCTCTAAGCTCCCTTTCACGTGCAGGCCAGGGCTGCAGCCTGCGGTCTTCCGTAATTATGTCGTCAGCTTGCGTCGACGGATCGTCTGCATTGTAAACACTCCAATTTCCATCTTAAATAACTTGATAGGAGTGACCGGGTTCCGATCTGCTATCGGTCTCTTGCAGCCATTCCAGTGTCCATTCTATCAAAAGAAACGGCCCAGTTACAGGGAAAAAACCGAAAAAATTCACCGTTAGCCCCGGGCCTTTCTAACAGTCTACACAGTTTCAAACTTTAGCAGGGTCTCGAAATGATGTCTAGGCTCTTTCATCTTATTCCAGATGTCTTAATGTATATCCTAATAAGCGGGATGCTACCATTATCTAGATAAATTAGTAGATGATCGTCGTTAATCCGCTTATGAATATTATTGTCGGATGTTTTGGGGGCTAATGCATTTATACATTGTGCCACGATAAGTAGTAACCAAAAAACAAGTCTGGACTCATTGTGGACATTACCGTATCCTTTTGTAGCTCTTAGAGATATTAAATCTCTAATAACCTTTATTCCTTAAGAAGCCCTTTGAAATCGTAGTAAAATTGGATGGCCAACATAATCAGATTTTCGATTCTAAACTATGGGAATTCTTTCAGCTGAGAACAAAAAAAAAATTGATGATGCAAGAAAGGAAAGTAACAGAATCATGCTCGAAGGCCTTGTTAAACTTACAGCGAGCTGAT
Organism: Olivierus martensii; assembly: GCA_000484575.1. Lineage (NCBI taxonomy): Eukaryota > Metazoa > Arthropoda > Arachnida > Scorpiones > Buthidae > Olivierus > Olivierus martensii. The sequence goes on from AYEL01079329.1 coordinate 33,900, forward strand.
TTATAGTATTATGTGTTACAAATTTAGTAGTAAGATTGGGTTAAATAAATGTCGATTCCTCCGATTCTACACCGAATCAGAGGGCTAGCTAGTTTCGGACGAAGCCAAAAATTGCTGAGGGCGATTTTACAGAAAGATGATGAATAAGCGTGCAATTGAAGGGCCATCGTGTTCAATTGGCTAATGAAAGAAGATCTGTCGGATCTTGACAAGCGGACTTTTGTCCCCGAAGCCCTCTGAGTAAATAATTCACTTCTGCAATTACTGTTAACTCCTCTTCTATAAATTATTTTAAAAAAATGGATGTTATCCCTTCGTTTATATTATGATTTGCTGTGTGTTAAGGGTTACCATAACCTAATGATTGCCCACAGATAGATATACATAGTGGAGCATTTCACTCACGGCTGGTCTGTCCTAACAATCTCAAATATCCCCCATAACCTACAGTTTATAATAGTCATCCATTAACTGTCTAAAGTTCTAAATTGTATAAAATTTGCTCCTTTTAATGGCAACAACCGAATATTTGGTATAAAAATACAAATTCTAAATTTATTAACATCATTCGACGTTTCGAGTAAATTAAATCTAGGCCCGAAATTCGTAACTTAAACTTTATTAGATATTTAATTATGAAAATTTGAATAAAATTTTGTTTAAATAATACAAAAGAAGAATAAATCCAAAAGTTATTGCCTCCGTTCGAATTATTCTATTAGAATTAATTGTTAGGTCTTTTATAATAGTAATCAAAATCGTTAGAGAGATTGATTTTCTTGTAGGCCTGGGGATATCTGTTTAATGTCGGAAATTAATTCCTACACGGATTGTCATTAATTTTTGAAAGTATGCGCTTTAATAAGTAAATTCGAGATGAATCCGATGATGGATCTGAGGTGAAAGGTCAAAGTACAGTAATTAGAGCAAGACTTCTAGGAATAGCCCTCTAAACCCTTCGACTGACTCAAACAAGTCGTCTTTGATAACTGAAGGGTGTGGATTCTTTGATTAAATTCGGCTATACGAACCATATTGGAAATATTTCGAAAGGATAAAGCGGAATTCGCATAGTAAAGGCTACATTTAGAGTTAACATTCGAGATCTTTCTAATTTCTACTTGGATACGGTTCAAATTAACAATTAGAGAACGTTGCTCTAGTTATGTAAGATTTACTTTCTAAATTTTATAAGATTTTTTTTCACTAACTTGCAAAAGAAAAGAAAAAAATGAGTCAGGCTAGCAAAAAGCTGAAGTTTTCATGGAGAACATGAATGATCAATTTGGTTCAAATAAATATTAGGCCCACATCTTATAAGATGTGGGCCTAATATTTAAATCTGTCTCTGCTATATCCATGCCATCTTAGGGCCTTCTACTGCAATAAAAAAATGTAAAAATCAAGATAAATTTAAAAGCAAATCTATCACGACATTTCAGATGCTCGTACTTAAAAACTGTGAGCCGTACACGTGTGCCTTATTTGCCTAGGCATAAAATTGGTCCTGCTAATAGCGGTTTCATATTTCTTACAATAATGTATAGATAGGATCCAATAGAACGATTCAAATTTATGGTTGAATGCACATAAATATTCTGAGATTATTTAAAAGCCCCAGCTCGTATTTATTAATACTATATTTCCATTGAATGCCTCCGGCATCATCATCAGCAGATATCAGGTTATTAAAGGCCGAACAAAAAAATACAATTGGAAGACAAACAGGCCCTTTAACGACATAAATTATTAGCAGAAACCGCTGTCGGTACCTTACAAAACCTTTATATAAAGACAATGAACTTTTATTCTTCGTTAGACATCTAAGTTAGGCCTTAAAAGAAACAATAGAAAACTCTGAATGTAAAGGGAAAAAATTAGTTTTTGGCATGTTGTTGTTATTGTAGAATTAACTTATGTAAAAACCTATTCTGAGACATCTCGAAATTTGCAGTATGTTCATTTGATTGGAGAAAGCTTTTCATTGTTAGAGTATATAAACGACCATATCTAATTTCTTAATGACAATGTTAAATTATTTTAGACAACTATTTATTTTAACGAATGATGTTAATTTGGAAAGTTTTTAAAATAATTCGAATAGATAAAAACTAGAATAAAAAAGTTTAACTTTTGTATCGAAAGTGCAGAAGTTATCTCGATCGCAAATAGGCCTACTTCGAGTATTTTCTAAGGAAGGTTCCCTAATATATTAATTTAGATAAAAACACACGAACTAGATATTTTTTGAGCCAGGAAAGAGATTTATTCAACAAAATGTGCTCAAAGAAAACTATGAAACCAACTTATTTGATGTAAAACTGAAGATAATCGAAAGATTTCCATAATTTTCGAATGGGACTTTATAACTTAGACTACCAGAACCTAAACAGTAAGAAAGGATTGAGTAGTTAATTGGACGGTTTTGTAAGATTTGGATCGAATAATTGGGATGTAATAGGTAGGCGGGCCCGTAAAGGATGATACCAATAACCGACAACCCTGTATTTATATAAGGGGAAAGGAAAAAGGCCCTAAACGAGGGGAATTCCGACGACAGATGTAAATCAGCCGTGTTAATGTTTGCAGAATAGACAAATGGAAAACAGCGCATCTATATTTACAGAAGTGCAGGCGAGCCAAGTATCGAGCCGAGCGAATTTGACAAGAGAAAGGCCGCATCTCCAATTCTCTTCTTCGCAGTTTAGACAGGATGACGTTGATTTATAATGACGAAGAAGCAGAGCCGATTGTCTCGACGTTGTCGAGGTGACAAACTAGGTGACACCGATAAGTCACTCGGGCCTCTCCTAATATTTGCAACTCCGACTCGATGATTAGGCTTTTTGACACTCTTTAAAATTTTTTTTCTAAAGAGTACATACCACTCCTAAATTTCGGAATATTTTCGTCCTCCGCAGTTCAGCCAAAACATCTTACAAATTAATTTCTTTCGCTTGGGTTTTCATATATATTTTAGTATTACTAAGACGAAGGGTTGTCTATAAAAACAATTCTTCTTAAACGGTATTAGTTAAAAGTTATAAAATCAACCTAAAATAAGAATAATTGTGACGATTTGATGCCTTCCTCTTCGCTTCACCCAAATAAATAGTTTTAAGACCTTAATGGGGGTTTCGTTTTCTATTTTGTCTTCGCCATCAGGAAATTAAAAGTCAGAATGACGAGGAAACAGTTCGATAAGCATCGTAATCCTTATCAGAACATTGGAGCCAGGGGCCTCGAATGGCTGCGAGTCATTCTGATCTCTCTACCTGGCTTAAGATAATCATTTAGGATGGTTACTTCTAACTCCTTAAGTTATAAGCTTACAACTCTACCAGCTATAAGATCATTCTCCTACGTTAATAGTATATTTAGGACTAAAATGGATTAAAAAAAGAGACTAAATACCTGAAAAAACGCGATTTTTAGACAATCTGGGTGAAGGAGGAGTGCGGAGACCAGTGGACACTGAGGGCACGGTTGCCATAACAACGTCCAACACACTAAAATAACCAATGTACACATTTATTTCTATCCTTATTTACATTTGGGTTGCTTCCGCAAACATCTCTTTTTCTCTATTAGTACATGTGGGGCCTGGAGGCCCGCAGTCCATCCGTTCTTTAACGTCACAGGACGACACAAACTGGAAAGTGCTGGGCACGAACGCAACCGTCTCTACCTGATCTTTACTTTTTTGCATAATAAATAATAAACCGGAATTGGAATTACGTCGGAGTGGGCCCTAAACCGTGTCCTCTATGTACATAAAGAGAGAACTCACTGTGTCATCGGGGCCAGGAGGAAGCGGCGTCCAGCGTCTGTAGATATTGCCTGTACTTGTCCAAACTGACTGCAGGGCAGGAGAAGGTGGCATCGGCCACGGTCCTGGAGAGACTCAGCAAGGAGGCAGTGGCCGAGGGCACAGCTCGGCCCGAGTCCGGCTTGGAGTCCGTCACCTTGTCACCGATCAGCCTGTCAATGGTGAAGTTGGATTTGACGTGTTTGTCGCTGGCGTGTGCCACCGGGTGCTGCACCACCGGAGTGGCCAAGGGCGCCGGCAGCGTCAGAGCGACGGGATGAAGAGAAGCTCGAGCCAGGTCCTGAGGCGACAAAAACGGAATGGGTGGTGGCAACGTGGAGACGTAAGGATAAGTGCCAGCTAGGGCGAAAGGTGAATGAGGACCCGCGTAAAGACCGTGCGGGTGCCGATAGGCGTCCATGGTGGCCATGAAGGCGGATGGGTCCTTGAGCGGATCGGGCTGTTGCCTCTTGTACCTCTTGCGACGACGCAGGAAGCTGCCGTTGTCGAACATATCCTCGCTGGCCGGGTCCAGAGTCCAGTAATTACCCTTGCCCGGGTTTCCGGGCTCTCGGGGTATTTTGATGAAACAATCGTTGAGGGACAGGTTGTGGCGGATGCTGTTCTGCCACAGAGGATACTTCTCCCGATAGAAGGGAAAACGGTTCTTAATGAACTCGCAAATACCGCTGAGGGTCAACTTCTTTTCGGGTGACTGGAGGATGGCCATAGTGATGAGGGCGATGTACGAATAAGGAGGCTTGACAAGTTGGTTTTTAGGTTTGCCTTCCTCGCCTTTGAACGATTTGCTGAGATCTTGACAGTCTTCGTCCGATTCGACCGACAGCAGTTCGTGGCCGCATTCGGACTGCGTAGAGTCGTTCCTGGAGGAAGAGGAGACGGACGACTGCTGCGAGCAGATGGCTACTTGCTGCAGAGCTTCCATGGCCGACACTGCTACTGGCCGGACATTCAGCACTCTGCTAGGCAGGGGTGGGACTGGAGACTGCGACCCCTCCGGCCTTCTGTCCTGACTTAACGTAAACGCGACAACGACAACCAACACGTTTTCTCACGTTTTCGTCACTGCATCACGTTGTTAGAGAAAACAAAACCCGACTCCCAACTTTACCTCTCCGCCGAGGGGAAGAGCTTCGCCAATAGCAGCCAGCCTCTGTCACGTGATAGGGGTGGAGCCAGCGCCCGATTCAGCCAACAAAGGGGCCGAGCGCGCCACCGTCCGCCCTCTAGGAATTATTAATTGAGTACGCTGGCTGCGTGACGTGTCTGTCAAGCAAAGCGTGAAGCGGGGCGGAGCGGGGAGGCGTCGCTGCTGAAAGGTATTGTTCTTGTCTGCCTTGTAGTTGCCGTGTTCGCGCGTGTCGGGCCCGCTTCGGTCGCAGCGCACTCTTTTGTTTTAAGACCCCCCTTACAGGCCACCCACCTTTTCTAATTAAGATGAAAGCACTATAGATCTATACTTTATCAAATCTCTATAAAATTTCGCATTTTCCCGTTCTTGTCGTATTTTAAGTCTATAACTCTAAATCTTTTAGACAAAATCCGTTTTGACAAGTAGATAATCCTTTTTTACCTTTTATAATTATTTATTCCTTATTATTTTTTTTAGCAGCTAGTTATTGCGACATTTATACTTCTAAACGATACCTAGTTTAGGCCCGTTCAGGAATTTCCTTACTTCTAGGCCATTCTAGTTTATAAATTAATTAGAAAGCTCCATTTACTAATTAAAACAAACAACTGCATAGCTTTATTTCGTATGCGGTAATCGAGATTTAGGATATGTGGCCGAAACTCATTTTATCAGAAATTCCTTTAGTTCTCAAATTAGTTAATTGATCTCAGTACGGATTAATATGCTTATATACCTCTTCGTTTGGAATATTTTCAGTTATCTTTAATGAGTAGTTCTAATATTATCACGCTTTGACGTAAGAGGATATCAGAAGACAAGTTTTGTTTACAACAATTCGTTAAAGGTTTTCTCCAAAAATTTAAATTTTCTTGCTAGTTTTCTGTTCTTCCAATTGAAATATTGTCGAATTAATTTTTATGTGGATATAATTTTTTAATAATTTATGATCTCCGCGTGAAATGTTAAGATTTCTGTAATGATTAACAATATCCAAGATTTATGAATCGCCGATTTTCACCAAAATTTGTTTATTTTTACTTCAAACATAGAAAATAGATTTGTTTAAGTCATTTATACCGTGTAATGACCCCAAGGAATTTTGACCCTATTCGTTATCGATATAAAATTGATTCGTAAAGTCATACAGAGCCTAAACTGAATTAGAATGAATGACATAAATTATGTGGATGTTTATAGATGTATCTTTATATATAATATAATTAATTAAAATTTACGATTGACAGAATTAGAGATATACTCTAGCCGAAAAAAGGTAAAGTTCGTAAGATTTCGCCATGTAAAACACCGTCTGTAAGGGCTGCACTACAACATCGTGGGAAGGCAGGGCCCTCCTTAATGACACGACAAAGCCCTCCTATTAGTGTCATGAATGCAGTTAGGAGGTCGGCCATTCTCCTTAATCCCTGTAATGCAGGTCTATAGAGGGCCAGTTGGAGCAGAAAATCTCTTGAATGGCCCGATTGACTGTCTCCACCACAATAGCAATCGCCGGGAAGAAGGGAGCGAGCGGCTCAGGTATTCTTAATAAAGTGCCCTTCTCCGCCTCAAAGACCGCATAGCTGAAGGTAAATATAAGCAAAGTGGACAATGGACGGTATGCGGTCTCTTCCTCGCCAAAAAACTAAATAAATAATTACGTTGCCAGCACTAACATGGGGCAGGACAGAATTCCTCTCTTTCTCCTCCCCGACAGGGAGAAGAAGCTCTGTCGCCTGCACGTTTGTCGCGTTTTCTCCGTTTATCAGCTCTCTTGCCGGCTGAAAACTGTATATTGAAAGGTTCAGCCAATATGCGAATGCTTCGTTTTGACAATCCCAGTTCTCGTACAAATTTCCCATTCGATCCTAGTGATTAATATTGATTGGAGCTACGAGGAGAATCCAAACTTAGTCGTCTTCGCTCTGAAGGTCTTGTAAAGGTCCATTTGAAAGATAAGGACTCTTAGTGCAATAAGATGTAAAATTATTAAGTGTAGAAGCTGTAGAAAATATATCATTTTTTAAACAACTACGGAAATAATAGTTTCCAGAATGTTCTGCTGTAGACTTCTTAATAGATAACGTCCACTTGAGCGAAAATTATTTAATTTTCAAGGAAGAAACGATCAAAACAATTCTCGATTTTTCTTCTTCGTTCAAACGAATGCGTGGCATTGAAATACTAAAGTTTATCAACAAAATCTTCAATTTTTCGTTTTTTTTAATAATTATGATAGTCTGGACAGAGAAGGCTTTTCATATTCTAGAGAGACAGAATGACAATCGGCCTTTGAGCATGAAGTGTCGCAATCGTCTCATGCAGAAATCCAGCAGTGTTTGAAGTAAAGCTGCCAATTGGAACCTGTTTATTTTCTTATCGCAATGAGCCTGAGAGTTTTCTTAACATAGACATTTTGCTGATCTGATTCCTCTTATGTTCAAATGTTTTTTCTATGTTTCTTCAAGTCACAATTGCTTTTCGTTTATTATGGAAACAGTCGTGAAGATACTTAACTATGCATTGTTATGCTTTAATAAATTTCTTTAGATAATAACATAATTTAGCTATAAAAATATTTAGAAAAAAATCCTTTCTACATTCTAATATAATCTTTGTTATAATAGTTATATAATTAAAAGAAATTCAATACATAAATTTCTCCTTTCATTCAGAGCTTGGAGCACTTTCTACATCCTAGCCTACGACTGAAATCTAAACAGTTCAGTCCAGTGCACGTGTTAAATAATATAATAGCCAGTTAACAAAGTCTAATATAGTCCAAATCCTCGGAAAAAAGATTGCTGAGGTTATTTGTTCGGCCCGCTGCACTTTCTACCCTTATTACTTATCCCATTATATCGTGGATAGGTTTATGGAGTGAGTCGCAATATATCCCAAGTTGATTGAGTTACTTTACTTCCACTGGACCTCCAATGTAGATAGGAGTGCCCGAAATTGTTCCTCAGGGGGTCCCGAAGGGAGGGTAGCTCTTCTTCTCAAATTGGTGTATTAGGTGGGCTAATATGGCCTCCCTTCTGATTAGAGGAGAGACCACTTGAACGGCGGGTCCCCCATAAAGGAGGAGGTGCTATCTACTCCATTGTCGGTATTGTACGGACTCAGAAATGCTTCCTTCCACACACTGGATAAATGGCCTCCGGCTATGGCTGATGTTGCGCCATGTTTGATCTCTTGTTGCTCTTATTTACATATATTCTGCGCCCCGACGCAACTTTTGGAAAATAAACTTTATCCCTCTTCATATTTATATTCCATTTCTTCCTTTTTTAAAAATATCCTATATGTTTCTCTATCTTCTTTCGTTGTTTGGATTAAACTACGCGAAAAGGGATAGATAACATGATTTACCTTTTCTTCGTGGCCTAATCTATAAAAACACAAATAATAGAAACTGTTCTTTAAGGAAAATAAAGAATTTTCCTTATTAAAGACTGCTGCAATAAAGTTTAGTTAAATCTATTTTCTCTATTACAAACCTGAATATTAAAGGATAACAAAATATAGAAAGATGCCTTGTTATAAGATAGAATTTTTTTTTCGTTTTTTACAAGTTTTTCACATTAAAATTAAGCAAAATTCATTTCTTTAGCGCTTTCCTTCATAAGTAAGATGATATCAAAGTAATTTTTTATCATTAGATATTCGCAAAGGATTAGGCAATTTTTTCTTTATTATACGCTATATTTTCAAGGATTAAGAACATGTTACGTTCTTTTTTTTATAGAATGTTATGTAAAAAATACTGCTTGGATATTTTTTATTGTATACTGTTATATTAAAGATCAATAGAATCTTTTCCTTAAAATAGGATGCAATAATAAAAGCAAACCTTCATTTTTGTTATGTTGTATTAAATTATTAGCATAGATGCTTTATAAAAAAAAGTATATCAAAATGTCGTTTCCTTATTAGAGGCTAGCTAATTAAAGGATAACAGAATTTTATTTTCATTTTTAGGATTTCATAATAAAAGACTAACATCAACATTTATTACCTTATTAGGAGCAGTTGTACTAAAACTGAGCCGGATTTTATTTTCCTTGTTAAAGAATCCCTATTCCTTATTACAAGCTGTTGTATTGAAGAACTAGGAGAATTTTCTTTTCGGTGAAGATTCGAATTCTTCCTACAAATGAAGACGAAGAGACTTTTACGAATGAGGAGGAGTGACTGAGATTGGACATGGGTAGAAGAGGAAAGCATCAGAAAAAAGAGGAGGAGAGGAAGAGCGTGTTTGAGGAGAGGATAAGGAGAGAAAATGTGTGGCGGCTGTGGAAAAGGCGAAGAATGCGGGGAGCAGAGAAGTGATGGAGAGCGCATATGCTAGAGAGAAACGAGAAAATGTGTGAAGGAGAGAGAGAGAGAGAGAGAAACAGACTACACAGAAGAACAATGTGCATGCGAGTTTAAAAAAACGGACTGTCCACTACCACAGGCCATTTAATTGAAAACAAGTGATGGGAAGAGAAAAGGCGATTGTTACTGTAGAAGAACATAACAAAGACTAGATTAGAGCAGAATTAGAATAACACTTTTTGGAGAAGAAGCGGAGGGAGAGAGAAACAGAAGAAGGCCCTGGGGCACTGCAATATTGGGAAGCAGTGAGTGAGGTGCTAATAACCAGAGTCGAACACTTCATCCTTGGCAGACATCAAAAAACAAATATTGGGTCAGTGTTTCCAAACAGAGCCAGGCGGCGCAGGAATTAGTTTGCACTTCTGCACAACCAAACAAACAAAAATTTTAATTAAGCAGGAAATTGTTCCAGAATTACTACTCTCTGTCTAATTACGCTTTATCTGGTTGCAAGAAGTTCAGCAACACCGACAATGACTAATTAGTGGCAAAACCAAACGCTCTTCTCCTCTTTGCTTTGCTTCTCCATCGATTGCCTGCTAAATAGCAAATTGCGCTTTCTCCGCTTTTAATAAATTAAAATCTGTTATTTTGGCATCAAAGCGTTCTTTTTAAGCTAATTGTGCTACTACAGTAACAATAATTGCTAGAGAATTAGGTGAAGTTTTGTACCTAGTTAGGTTCTAAATAGTAAATATGTGCTTCCCTTGCTTTTAATTCGATGGGTTAGTATCTATTTCCTATTATTTTAGTAGAAAAATTTGTTCAAATAAATTATTTTCTGCTTGCTAACTTCAATATTTTCTCTTTTTGTAGTATCGAGAATTCATTATAATTCTCATCTCCATGCAGGTCTATTTAAGATTCTATGATTCTATATGTACAGCAAAGACCGTCTAAAATGATTGTTTACGGAATTTAATTGACAGTGAAAAGGTTTTCGCCATATCGAGGCCTTAGATAGAGGGCCCATCAAGCAGAGGTGATGCAAAGAAAATAAAGGCAAGTATCCGTTTCTTAACACCATTGATATCTAAAGGTTTATTTACTGTTACTGTAGCAGCACAACACGTCCGTTAACAAATAGAGAGAAGCCGAGAGGGAAGAAGTGACAAGCACAGGTCTAATTGTTGTGCGTAGGGAGGGGGACATCTGCACAAGCAACACCAGGGAAATGGGGCACAAAAGGGCCTATTTCACGGCCGGTTGGTTTCCCTTAATCCTTTGCGCAACAGAGGGCCGTAGTCTATATTGTTGTGCTTGTTTTGAGACCTTCTTTGTTCCCAAATTGATTAAATAGTCCCTGGAGCGAGAGAGGCTTTACAATCATGAGCGGACTTAGAACCATTGAAATCACCGAGCAAGGGCCCACAATGGACCGGGAGGTCTGTTTGCAAACAGGAACATGTCTTTAATGACCGCTCCCTTCCCCTGATCCCTACTTACAGGGTTTAGATTAGGATCCGGCCACTGCACCTCTTGTATGCTTCGGCTCAAGTGGGGAGTTAATATTGGTCGGAGTGGGCCTTTGGCTGACACGTTTAAACAGCGACACCTGGTCGAGTGTTTACCTATCGGTTTGTTGTTATTTAGAGGTGGTACCGGGTTTGTTTTACATTCTTCCCCACTTGTGGGATTTATTTACTACAAAAAAAAAATGTAGGTTACAACTGCTTTCTGAAGGAATAAGCTTAAAGTATCACTAATCTTTTAAATTTAATCAGTTCTCTAAGTTTATAGCTTTTCCACACTTAACTGCGAAAGATTTTAAATTTATAACACTCTCAGTTCTGATCTAAAATCAGTTATCGCAATGAAAAATCATGAATTTTTAAGTCTGTTATTATATTAAAATGCATTTTTTTATATTTAATCATAATAACAAACTAAGTAAGAGAAGAATCTGAAGTCTCGAAGAGCTTTCATCCATTTAATAAAATGTTCATTTAGTAAGGTACATGTTTTCATTCCGTTCTTTATTTTTGCCGATTTAATTGAAGGCATTAAAAAAAAGGCCCTCAAAGAAAAGAAGGCCCTTTATTATCCCTAAAATCCGCAAAGCGGCAATTAAAGAGAGAGAGAAAAGAGAAAGATGGAAGTAGAGCGGTCGCTTCAGCCAACAGGAGAATAAAAAAAAGGCTAATATAGAGAAGTCAATTCTGACATCAATTTTGCGTAGAGATAGAAGAGATCATTGGAAATTCAGAGGAGAAGATTAGAATTATTATAAGTTAAGAGAAAATCAATTTGGAAGGAGAAGCGCAGCCGATTGGCGTTGGTCGGTCTAATTTGCAAAGCATCCGCTGTTGGGGAGCAAAAATGATTGGAAATTCCGGGATTGATGTAAATGACGGAAGAAGCAAAGTCACGGCACATGTTATTTCCCATGGATCAATGGCAGGGGCTAAGTGGCGGGGCTGTCAATCATTGTAAATGGAGTGGCGCGCAGAAATGCTGCACCTGTCCGGCTAATGTACTGAGAAAAGTGTATTTAAAAGGATTCCCATTGATTGCCCAGTTCGAACTGACAATCGCCTCTTCCCCGCTCATTCTTGTAACATCTCTTCTCAAAGAAGTGTTTTCCTGCTTCACTTTGTTCCTCTCCCAGTTGCGGCAAGTTTCCTCCTTAAAATGCGGTCGAAACTTCCGTCTTCTTTTCTTCCCGAAACAAAACTGCGGCTTCCGTCTAAAAACTTTACTTCTCCTCATTTGCTGTTTATCAACACCCGCTCACTCCCTTTCAATTTTTAAATTTATCTTCCCGCCCTGCCTTTCGAACTTTATTATAGTAGAAGGATCAGTCAAATGTTTAGTGTGAAAGAAAAAAATGTTTTCGGTATTTTTTTCCACGTTATAACATCTCATTCCCCTCGTCAGATTTGGCGTGGGAAGAATCCAAGCAGTTTGCTATTTCTATCTGGCAAGTAATTAGCCAATATGTGACACTTCCCACCCGAAATGCTCCTCTCATCGGTTCCATTTTGAAGCACTGCTCTAATTTAGACAACTTTTTCCCTGTCCACTTTCTGAAAGCCGTGACTTAAAATCGATTTAAAAAATCCCAGGTTTTATTTTTCCGCAAATAAAAGACTTTATTTATAAAAATAATAATTATATATTATCATTTTTTCTCGCTTGGATTTTTTTAATAATAAAAAGAGATAGACGAAGAAGAACCGCTAACATTTTATCAGGCTGTGTATACAGTTGATAAAAGACTGTTTTCGCATCATAAAACCTTGAGAACTTTACGACATCCGACAGTAAAAGAGTTAGCTGTGCCAACAATTAGGTTACAATATGAGGCCATAAAGATAAAACTGATAAAGCAGTCTTTGATACTCAGGAATTGCACGTAGTGCGCCTTTCAGGGCATTCGAAATTTTCTGTCTATAATCCTATAGACTGTTAAATCATATAATCAATCGATCCTTATAACCCCCTCTTATATTGAGCCTTTTAGTAATTTTGAATTCTAGAAATTGATTCAAATTTAAGCATGTTTTATTGATTTTTAAAACAGATTTTGGAAAAATTAATATATATTTGAACAATAATCTATTGTGACGAATTTCGGCGATGAATTTCGCAATATCTATCAAATAACAAGAATAAAAAAATATTCTAAATCGACAGATCATATGGAAAAGTTCACAATATCCACTTGACCTTTTATAAATGATCATCCCTTTCTTTTTTCTTGTGAATAGTTGATGAAAGGCTTTCTCGCCATGACCACCGCCCAGGCGGCAAGAAACAAGCGGACCCAGAGCTGTAAAACCCGATGCCGACTCAGCCATGTGTTATATCCATCGGAGGCCAGGGCTAAACCTGCGGGATCATTACTGACAAGGAGACAAAACATTTGCTTACACAAACGTCTAAAGACAACAGTCGGCTGTCCCAGCTGTTTCTGGGTCGTCATCAGGGCAGCTGGATGAACAGGAACTCCCTGTCGCCTGATGAGAAAAACACACCGGGTCACGTGGGGTCACTCTCCTTCTTCTCCTTTTTTTTCCTTTCGATCCCCGTGCCAAATCACCCGAGGTGTTTGAACCTCCCCACAGTAATCCCAAGTTTCAAACTGCCCCCAGATTTCGAAAGAATTTTGTCTCCAGTTCTTTTCATCACAATAACCCTTTTCATCTTCAGAAACGAAAAGGTTAACTTTCACCGTTTTTTATTTTAAACTGAAAAATGGTTAAATGTGTAAATAATAATAATAATAATATAAAAAAACTTAATAAATGGAGAAGCGTTGTTACAGAAATAGTGAGAGAGTGAGTTCTCCCCTCCAGCAATTGTATTACACTAGTTTAGTAACTATATAGCACTTCTACAGTAACAAGGATGTGTACTACCTGATGTGAGCTTGTATCTGTCGGAACTCCCACCGCGCTAGAGGGGCCTGGTAGTAGGGGCCGAGCACGTGGGCAGCGTATGTCACTGCGGAATCATTCATCTGACCTAAAGTAAGCAAACAGAGCGACAGTTCTACCCGCTTGCGTCACTTCCTGGCTTCTCAGGTGGTGCAGCCCCTGGTAAATAATAACATTCTTCTGTTCTCCTTGGATAAATTGTAACAGGCAATGGTCTCCCTCCAGCCCCCATTCACGCCCTCTTGGCTGAAAAGAGTTAGAAGTCTCAAAATGTTTGCTTATGAATTATTTCCTAAGTTGTTTATGGTGGCGGCTTTTACTTTACTTATTGTTTTGCTTATCAAGCAAATTTATTTAATCTTCTATATAATAAGACGTTATTGTTGATTTATGATCCACTTTTCTGTTTGCTTAAAGAGAAACTGCCAGAATGACCCGCTAAATTTGGAAAGAAAAACGTCAATTTTCAGACATGATAAAACAGAAAGGTAAGAACGTTAATTATTTATTTTTAAAATATATAAATCATAAAAATTTTCTTAGTTATAGTCCCTGGAAAGGATCTTATTTTTTTGTTATTTCTATAAAGGTATAGCTTATAAAGGTTCAAGACCTCAAATTCCTCACGACAAACTGTAACATCTCTATGGAAGTAAAGAGATGGAGCGTGTATCCTGTGGGCTCCGTGGAATGTGTACCAGTGCTGGGCCCTAGTTGGAGTAAACTACATTTGTTTTCAATATAATATATTTGGCAGAATGATTAGAAGACGATCTATCGATACTATCCATGTTTGTTATTATTATTATATTTAATAAATTGGGACTAATTTGCAGTAGATGGGGTTGAGAAGTTAAATGTGTGTAATGTAACTAAAACTCCCCAGATAAAAAGCTAACTGAGAAAACTAAATTTAGGCCCTTGGTCGTTCGTGTGAACCGTTTCTGTCAGTACAGAGCTCTCATTGTCAGCGGGCTGATTTGTTACCCACCTAACTAACACAGAAGGACAGAGATTCACGGATTGATGCCTCTCTGCCCAAAATACCGAAGAGCATCGCGCCTTCACTTCTCGAAGAACAGTGCTCCCCTTGAGAGAAGTTAACGAGTCATGTCTGCCAACCCCCACCCGATCCCTCGGTTCTGTTGACAAAGTTTCCTAGAGATAGGGCCTTCGACAGTTCCAGCCTTGTTTTGGTGCCCCGGTGGCATCCGGAGGCGACGTTTAACTGTCCGTCATTAATCCTCTATTAGACCTCCTATTATTAATGGCTTAGTTTTTTCATAACTCTGTGATAATGTTTTCGATATGGGATCTTATGAGTTGGCAATACGAATGTCAAGGATGAATTTTGCGAAGGAGGTCCCTTTAAGGTTACAAAACAGATTGTATTATAGTACCCGTCTGTAAAGCTTTATTGGTTTGTGCAAATATACAAATGGGGAAAAATTACGAAAAACATTTGTATTAGAATTATAGAAATGATGTTTTATCGTTAAAATATAGATAGATAGGAATTTGGCTATAGGAAAATTTTAACATCAAGGATTATTTTAAATCGTTTCCATTCTGTTAAAATTTAAGTGCTATAAGATACAATTGCTCTCATTGCATGTCCAAAAAGAGTTAATTTAAAAATCTAATATCTTGCGAAGAAAACTGCTTGAAGGGTCTAAAAGTTTAAGGCCCTTCAAAGAGCGCAACTTTTGAAACGTTGACGTCACGTCTTTCGAAAAGTAAACTGCAACTAGCAAAAACGACGTACATCATCCGGGACGCTTGTATCTTTTTTTGGGCCCAGGGGCCAAGATATTTGGAATGAGAGGCACGACGTTTCC
This sequence comes from Olivierus martensii, assembly GCA_000484575.1. NCBI lineage: Eukaryota > Metazoa > Arthropoda > Arachnida > Scorpiones > Buthidae > Olivierus > Olivierus martensii. Next base: position 49,458 of record AYEL01079329.1, read on the forward strand.
CAAACGATTTTTCAATTAACGTTCTCCTGACAACTTTGGCTCTGCAGATGCCAAAGAGAAAAGTAACCCGAGAAGTTGGATGGTCCATCAGTTTATTTATCCCTCCTCTGGTTGCCGACAAATTTGTTCTTCCAGGGGATGAGGGGGAACACCGAGTATCAATTACCTGGATACTTCTGCATAAATAAACTGTTCAACACCGAATTTTTTTAATCGTTTATTTTAATAACAAAATTTTAAAATTTGCTCATTCTTCTTTTGTTTCTATTTTCCTAGATAATCCTTTCATCCTTTAAATAGTTTTATGCGTTGTTGGTATTAATAAATTCTTCGTTGTCATCATCAGGAGGAATTGTAATCCTTCATTTTATATTAAATTTAAATTATGGTCGACTGTGTTTTAACTTTAAAATTTTTGAATAACTGGAAAGAATAGTTGAAAATTTTATCTCATTTTAATAACATAAAATGTAAAATATGGCTGATGCTTCATTTAACTGATTTATTTAATTTTTATAAATTAATTTTAATATTTTCAATATCAAAAATGATAAAATTATAGTTAAGATTTTACCGATTTTAACATGTAAGATGGATTATACTGCGTAGGACTTGGTGAAATATTTTTCATTATATCTCTAGTCTCGATTTTATCATTAGGGATGATAAATCGCAAGATTAGAAAAGAAAAAAAAAAAGATAAATGCGGATCAATTCCGTATCCTACCCTTTGTATGCCTTAAACGATACAGACCGATTCGTAACATAACTGTTACTATAAATATGGCTTCTGCTCCCATTCGAAATTTTACCTTATAATTTTTCAAACAGAATTTATCTTTCGCATTTTTCTTCCTATTTTATTTATTAATGATAAAAGAATCGTCAAAATGAATTCGTTACTAGAGACTCAACTTACGAAATCAATAATTTTATCGAAAGCAGTTTCTCAACCTCGCGAATCTTTTTAAAAATCCTCAAATTCAGTTTTCTTTAAAATAGAAATTATTGATAAATTTTGATTATGATATATAATTCTTCGATTCATTTACCTAAATTAAATCTACTCAGAAGTATAAATGGATCTTATTAAAGTCTTTATTGTCTGAATCATTTTTCGAGCAGAAAACTGAAGAGGATTCGTGTATAAACATGTATAGACGATTTACGTAACGAATAATTATGGCATCTATATTCTAAATCGAGCTTTTTCCTGTCTTCATGAACTTCTTCCGTTCATGATAGAGATGAGCCATCTTTTAAGCTTTTATTTGATTTCAGAAAGCTTCTGCTGTAGGAATATGGACGACACCATCTTTCTTTCCGAGAGTCATCCAAACTAAAATTTGCTCGTTAAACTCTTAACTAATGACGTAATATTACTTCTAAAGTAATAAAAGAACCTTCAATAACGATCTGAGAGTAAAAGAATGGATGCTAAATGGCTTTGCTTCTTTAATAAAGAAAATGAATTTATGAAGTTTAGAAATACTTTTCTCTAGCTTTATTATCAGCCAAATTTATTATTATTATTATTATTGTAGTTACATTTATTTATTATTGAATTGAGAACTTGCTTAACTTTATTATATTATTGTTATTCCCTTTTCCTTTTGTTTATTTTTATTATGTTATTTTATTTTATTATTTTTAGAAATTAAATTAGGTTAACGCCTTCTGGACGAACTCGCCCAACATCAGAACCTAAAATACATAAATTACTCGTGAAAGAGTCTCATTGTTTGACCAAATTACATTTTTCCTTTTGTAGTATATACGCTTTTCTTCCATTTTTGATCTTTCTCTAATGCGAGCTTTAATCTTGGCCACTTATAAATCAAGTGTTTAAAAGTATTTTGGCATTTTTTTAAAGGAAAATATTTCATATTAAAGCGTTAACTTATCCAACATAGGGCTGGTAATCACTACAATAGTCAATAATGAAAATTGCGCTAATCCTATCGGGATGAAAGCATTGATCATAAAAGGATTTATGGACAATTTCAGCTTTTTATCTTCAACGATTACACGTGTGTGTGGACGTCTTGAATGGCGGATTTAGGTTCAGATGTGTTTCTTCACTAGTAAAAAGTGTTTTGGAAAGAATTAATTCGAAATTTCTTGGACCCTTTTAGCTTTTCGAACGATGTCTACGACGATTTTTAGCGAGTTATGCAGACTGGATACGGAATACGACCTGTGACCCTTAGCAATGTAACTGGAGGAAGAGGTGCGAGAGGTGACCCAACATGTGTCGTGGTATGCATCCATGTGCTAACATTGTGTGGCTTCTTTTACGTATCTGGCACATGTGGAAGCGGCAAAGGTCACACAACCAGCTGCAGCGAGCCACTGAAGATTAATGGCTCCTCGCTCCTCCTTTGGTCTTAATTACAGACGTCTAATTTGTCTGGTTCCTGGTGCAGTAGCTTGTCTAAGTAGCCACTGTCTACACATTCTGACCTCGCCTCAATGCTGACATTGTAGGAGGTGCTGTTACATAATACACGGTGTAACAAAAGTGTTACGCCCGACCTATGCAGTTATATGTGAAGTCCTTTACCATCATTTAGCGCAAAATGGCGGCTCATCTCGTCAATCTCGTTTCAAAACATATTACACGCTTTTCATATTTTCCTTAACTGTCATTTATTCTTTTAATGAGTCGACTTTTCGATATTTGAATTCAAAAATCCGCTAATATGTTGTAATTCGCATTCATTCCGATAATTTAACTAACCAATTAACCGACGAGTTAATGACCAATCACAGTTTACCGTTTGAATTTTTAAAATTTGAATTAACGTACTCTAAGTAAACGACTAATTTTTACCTTTCACTCGTGCGATAGAAAATTCGATTTTCTTTTAAAATTAGAGTTAAAATATTATTTAATATTTTATAATTCAAATATGAAAGGATAAATTTTTTGAGAATTTCATTAAAGCACATTGCAATAATGTTTTTTTAATTAAAATAACCGTTTTAATGAAGTTTAGAGCAACATCCATCGAGTAGTAAATCAAATTTAGACTTGAATTTTGTTGCGCTGTGAGTTTAATTGTTGTCCAAAACGAAGGCGATTTTAATCATTCCGTCCTTTACATATTTTGGCTTTATTTCGTCCAGATAACTTTTTAAATCAACGTATAAATAAATTGGAAAAAATCGTTAACTTTAACGAAAAATCCGGCTCCAAATTATTTTTTTTTATATAAATAAAAATCGACAGTTTAAAAGTCACTGAGAGAAGTGTTGCCAAATCGTCAATTTACTTCCCGAAAACAACAAAAACATCGCAAACTAATTTCGGCAGCTGAAAATTTTTCGAATGTGTAAATAATAAAGGGCGCATATGGGGGGGCCTTTTATTCGGGTTGATGCAGTACCCGAGGAGGCGGAAAGAGAACAAAGGGGGGGAGGGAGACGTATGAATTCCTCCCCCGACGTGTCACGGCCGTGGTATTTACGAGCCTGACTGCACCAAACGTGATTATGTGGACGTCTATTGTCAAGTTCCCATAAATAACGCGCCAGTTTAGCGGGGGATGTAAGCCTATCAAATTAATCAGCCGTGAATGATTGGATGTGGCTAACCAGGGCCCCGGTGTGGATGAATGTTAGATAGTTGCCGGATCATTCGACTGCATTAAGTAGATCATTAGTTGCCGACTTCAGCATTACGGTATGGAGGGGTTGTCACTCCCCGAATTAGCAAAACGGCCAACTTCCTAATCTAATCATCCCCGGCATCATCTTTAACGGTGTAGAAGTTTTCTGGAGGAAGCCGTGAAATGTTTCGCTCACCAGCTACAATTGTTGTTTTAATTTGGTGTAAGCACTCCTTCACGTCTTCCTGTTTTAATAAAAAGAATCTCCCCTCTTATATTTCGCTTTTAGCTTTTGTTTTGGAGTCGGAAAGGGTTTTAAGAGCTCAGGGTGCCATACTGAAGACGACAAACATTCTTTCATTCTTAACATAACGCATAAATGGCTCCTAAAATATGCAAATCGTAAAATTAATCGGATAATATTGCGATGATATCAGTACAAGAAAAATGACAATATACGCGCCTTTCGAGTATTTTTGACTCAAAGTAGCGACTTTTTTCGGCTTTAAAGTACTCAACTTTTAGGCTGAATATAGTTTTGTAGTGGTTTTTTCTAAAGTTTAGAGGTCCTAGTGGTTTTTGGTAGGTTTGAAAGAGCAGGCCTTTATAAATAACATTCCAGGAGATATCCGCAAAGAATTCTCGCTCCGACGACGGTCAACTCTTGAATTCGAGATTCTTTTGGCGAGAAGTGCATCTCATACTGCTGTCATATCTCTGTACTCATTCTCAGGGACCGTCAAAAAGTGAGGAAAGGACAAAAACAGAAATCCCGTTCCCAACCTCATCATTGTTCGCCTACGCGCTTCCCCCCTTTAAAACTTCCTTTTTTAATATAAATTCAAGTACGTGTTAAAGATTTAAATTCCGGATTAAAAAAGTCTTTACTTCCATTTAAAAAAATCGAAAAAAATTAATTTTATTTACAAATTTTTTTCTTTTTTATAATTTTAAAATAAAATAAAATATTGTCATTAACTATAAATTAGTTACAAATTCATACTTTCCACGTTTTAATATAATTTCTTCCTTTTTGGAATTTTGTTTTGGGCTAGATAAATAAGCTATTTTTTTTTATCAAAATTTTCGAATGAAAGTTAATAAAACATATATCGCACACATTCTATTGCTGTAACTTGTAAAAATAGTTTCGTTATCTAATTATAAACCCATTAAAACACGTCAAAGTTTAATTTTGAAAAATAAAGATATGAAGTATTATCGCTATATTTTTCTAGTTTAAACAAATTACAAGTTGTAAACCGCCAGATATGGAAAAATAATAAATTTGATCTTAATTTTTACTGCCGATCCTGGGTTGAAAATATAATTTAATGCTTATATTTGATCGGTGATAAGAATATTTTCCTGAATAGTTTCTCTATTCGTAGTTTTAATTTATGTAATGTGATAATTTCGTCGAAAAAAAGAAGGAAGGGAGGAAGCTGAGGATGTTTTGGTTCGTTTTCTCTACGTGATACCTTGTAACCCGTAAAAATCTAAATTTTTTGTTTTAATAAATGGAAATTTGCGTTATGGGCAGGTTATGCTAATCAGGGCTGGGCTTTTAAGAGACAAAATGGCAGATCGTAATGGTGGGCGGGCTGTGCCACCCGAACGATGGCGGAGGCAAAAAGAAGAGGGAGTGTCTCTTGTGCTTGCCACAATCTTTACTTTAGCCTAGCCCAAGTTTGCTAGGAGCGAGGTTAAGCTACGTCACGGCTTTGGTATCCTAGCAACGGCAAAGAATTACTCGACACTTGGCTGAATGGAATTTTCGGTCAAGTCAATTGATCAGGAGAGAACCTGATTGCCGTCCCTTGTTTGACGTGGATTAGCGGCAGGTTCATTATCTATTGTGGCATCCGGCCCGGCATTAATTAACCGATAGATTGATTCCGAGATGTCACAAGTCACTGCCTTTCGCAGTTCGCACTGCAAACAGTCCGCCTATTGTCATGGCCAACATGTAATTGAAGCTTCACAAAAAGCTTCATCACTGGCCCTCAATTAATCGTAGGTTGCAACCAGCACTTCTCCCAACCAAATGTCTTTCCGTAGTCAATACAAACAATAATGCACGTGACTGGGCACAAGATTCCGTTATTAATGGCCCATCTCCTGGCAGATGGCTCCTCCCGGACTGAGATGGATCGGGACTAACTTCGTCAATCCGACTCTTACGCTTTTTTTTTATCTCCAGTTTGGGCTTAAGTTTGAGCCTTCTGTCGCCTTCTTTGTCGTTCTGGCTGTGGATGACGCAATGCTCCTATTGAGAATTATCAGAAAGAACTGTTAACCATCAGTGCAATTTGTTTTGTGGATAAAAATATTCGATTTTTAAAAATTTTAATCGTTCAAAGACTGGCAGTTTTTAAAGGATTATTAGATAAAAATTTTACGTTCGTCTATCGATATCCGATTTTTTAATCGATTAAAATTGTGACTCACTAAATGCTAGAAAGCAGGCATGATTCCAACTAAGAAAAATCTGTCAAATCTTCTTGCGCACGTTTCGCCAAACATAGAAAGGAAGTTGTTTAAGAAATTTTTATTTTTATAATTTTCTACGTGATGTTATATTACTTTCTCAGGAAGTTCAAAAAAATAAAAAAAAGGATATATAACTGCCGAATGACTTATAGTGGAGTTACACGTTTCCAACACCTGTCCATTCCGAGGCGGCTTTTTAGATATTATTTTTGGATGGGAGACTTATTGGATAATATTACGCGGTTATCTAACATGTAATCCGACATTTATTCATATTTATATAAATAATTGCAAAGATGTTCTTCTTAAAAGAGTGGGGAAGAGAAAGAGAGAGAGAGAGAGAGAGATGCTTTCCCGCACGACGCAGGAGCTGTTTAGAGAAGCTCTTATCATATTTCAAAAAGAAATGATCAAATTATTAGTTTAATAGAGTTATTTAAGTTGTATAATAATATCTAAAAATAACCTTTGTTTATAGCCATTTTCATCTATTATCTAAATTTTCGACTCTCAAAGTTTCCTGAATGAAACTTAAATCCGGTAATTTATAGTTTATCTCATATTTTATACGGTAATGAAACCATGCAGGAAATTTATCTAATTTTTAGTGTAACGAAAAATTAATTTGAATGTTTTCATCCTTTTTTGTTTTTAATGGAGCAGCAACAGAAATTGAAGAGAATTATTTATTTTTTTAATTTAAAATTCTTCTAATTATTTTACATTTTTCTTTATTATATGGATCTGTGCATCATATGACAATTATTATTTTTAAGGAGAAAGTTACGTTACTTTTTTAACTCTTTAGACATTAGCATTTAGACAAATTGGCTATAAATTTTTATCTAAAAAAAAAAAAATGTCGATAAAATTAAAATCTTTAACTCAATAGCAGCAATTACTTCGTTTCTCTATAGGTTTGCATAGAAGAAATATTTATCTCGTTTATATATATGTTATCCATAAAAATAGGAATGCAAACAATTAGAATAGATCTATTATTTAAGTATTATATTAAAAAATAAATAAATTTACTCGACTGTTATATTGATGAAGCAACCAGATAAATGCATTTATCTCTGAAAAATAACCGATTATGCAACTGCAAAGTGGATAAACAATCAGAGAATTTGTACCCGTTGTTATCATCGTCTCCATCAATCATTCCTTATCCCAACGAAATAATAAAAAAAGAAAGGGTGAAAAAATGCATTATCTATCATCTTTTATCTGTCTGTATAAAGATAATTGTGGTCCGATTCGATCGGACGGAAGAGACAGATAACAGATTATCTGTAGGTGGAAAGATAATGGTTTTTGTGTTATCTAACATTTATAAGTTAAAAAAAAAAGGCGTGTGTCCAGTCGACAGATAATGAAGCGCGGTTGACTTGACAATAATTTGTGTACTTTAATTGTTATGGCAGATGTAGTTGTGTGCAGTCATCAATAGGAGCTGCCATTATCTCGGCAGATAAGCAGTGGATGGGCATTGGGCGCTCCATTGTGATCCATCTAGTAAATGTGCCACTCGAAACTTTCCCCCATGCATACAAGGCGATACTTAAATCTGGCTTTGTCATCAAATCGCTGCCTCATGTGTTTAACTTGCTGTTTTGTGTCGGCGGCAACGCTCACAGACGTTTCCTGTGTCCAACCGACTGAAAGACACTCCAGTCTGTCGGCTTGCGGCGCAGAAAATTGCTTCCTGTTGGAAAACTTTCTACAAAATCTGGCAACACTGTAGCAGCCACCTCGTTGGCAGGAGGAAACACAATGGACGCAAGCCACCTGTGATAGGCAAATATTAATGCCTTGTTGGCCGTTGCCTAATCATCGGAGTTGGACTGTCTAGTTTTGATTAGATTTGTCCAATCGTGTTATGGCAGAGACGGTAAAGCTAATCGACGAAGCTTTCTGAACTGAAAAATGACTTTAGGAGCAGTAAATTGCCTTTCTCTATACCGTAAATAAGATTACTGACGGGATGCGGTAAATGGCCACATAACTGATGCCCAAATCTAGTTCTTTCTGCTGCCCCCAGGCGGCGAAATTGTCCGTGACATCTCTGTGCACCAATCTGTCTCCTGCGACTACAATGATGCACTCAGCCATTCAAACCATCACCCATTCAATTCTAGGCAAATCAGCTCGTTCGGTAAATTTAGTGGCCAAAGCATTCTTTTTTTTTTTTCTTTCTCCTCCTTTTCTTATCGGTCGCGCACATACGTCATTTCTTCCTTTTTCGGCGCACGCCACCATTCATACCTCTGGCGCTGACGTTTCTGAATTATGACGTGCCTGATCAATTTTCCACCCTCCGAGCATTCCTCCATTAGGAAGATTTTATTACCAATAATATTTTTACTGTTTTTTACCCTCTATTCCTAATGCCGTCTCTTTCATCTCGTTCCTGCCTAAAAATTTATCTGTACTCGATCAAAAAAAGAAAAGCGCTACAGCCTTCTTCGACGTCTTACTTCTGGTCATTACAGACGATTTTTCTACCAACTAAAAATTCCCTTTACCAGAATTTTCCGCTACAGAAAATCTCATATTTTCCAGAAGAAATTTTGTTTGGAAATCTACTTTTCTACAGGAAAAGATCGAAACGTCCAATTCCTAAAGTATAAAATTGCACTGAAAGCCAGAGTAAAGAGTTTTTCTGATACTTTAATCGTGTTTCCCTCTGGCAGCTTATTTACCCAAGCAGATTACTATTTAAAAGGACAAATGATGCTCGGCCCATTAGGTGGTCAGAAGGACCGATAAAAAACAATGCGGGCACAACAGTGACAGCGTTGTGGTTTGAGGGCGACTGGTCAACATCAAGCAGCAGGACATGGACAGAAAAGAGGAAGAGAGGAAAAAAAAAGATAAAAACTTGGAGAATCGGCCATGTTTTTATGTGACACTTTTCAAGTACCGGCGTGATTTGCTGTTTACTCTTGTACAACTTTTCCGTCAAAGGACGAATCGGGCCTGTCAAGAAAGCTGATTAAACTGGATGTTTACTTTAGACATTTCTTTAAACATCAAAGTTTTGCCAACTTTTTATGAGTCTCAGTTTTGCTTGATGTATTTAGATCGGCTGTCATAATGGATTAGGGAAGCCCACGCTGGTTCTAAGGGCCACTTAAGGGGGCGGGTATCATAATAATATCACCGCTCCTCTTTACAAGTATTCCCCCGAGCTTAAGGGAACTTAAAACAAATTGGCAGAGGGATTTTTTCCTATTTGTTCTCTTCTAAAGTTCCTAGTAAAAGTGTATAACTTACTCTGAGCTTTCTGACACCTTAATTTTTTGCTATGGCTTATTTTTTATAGTTCAAGAGAAATATGCAAACTTACAGCTAAGAAGACCAATTTTGAATTGATTTAACTACCAGAAACACTGACAAAATCTTTAAGAGTTGCACTTAAACTCACAATGGCAACCATTTTAAATTGCCTGATCTAATAACTACTTTACATGCTGATCTAAATGAGCGCTTTAAGGCCAATCTGCGATTGATAAGAAGCTTACAACCTTAGCTTAGTTTGGTTAAATCAATATTTAAGCATAACTTCTAGAGCTTTATCAGTCTATTGCTTTTCATAATTGAGTTTCGCCATTATTAGCTTAACTAGAAAAATAATTATCTAGAGAATTCCGAGTATAAAACCTTCTCAAAGACGCCATCTGTTGGATGAAATATTCAATAAAGCGCTTAAATATCTTCTTTTTTTTGTTTTCATTTTTTTTAATGACCGAGATCCGAGAATTATGTTTTTAAAAAAGTTTGCTGTTTAAATTGACTATTCGCTTCGTGCTACTACTTCAGTCTGAAGTCGATCCGGACCCCTACAGAGCCCAAAGGCAGGAGTTCAATCAAGCGACGGCTCGTAGTCAAATTCGCATTAATAGGCAATAAAAGTTTTACTTACTGACAAAAGATGGATGATAAGTCATGTGACCATCTCATGAACCGAAGCATAATACCAATTTGCAAACCAGGCATCATGCATGGGTCCACAAGAAGGAAACATGCCGAAGCGAACATTATCTTGGAAGAACAAAGAGTGCGCGGAACGCACCGCCAGTTTTTATCTATATGAAGCACAGATGGCGGCTGATCTCATTAAGAGCACCTTAATTTGTTTGTTGAGCACTTCAGTTAGGAATGGAAAAGGATTTTCCATCAACCGAGTCCGTTTACGTATCACAAGAGCCATGTGTCGCGGCCCTTCGACGTTATTTAATTCAAAACAAACCGAGAATTTCTCTTCGGATTTCTTTCGTTGTTATTCTCTTTCTTTTTTTCTACCACCGCGTTTACGTAAATCTTGTTAATTACACAATTAAAAGGTTGGTTTTTGCCTAACGACACATCTAAACGATCTTAATATATATAAATTCAGAGGTAAATAATCTTACACCAATGAATTTTCCTTCAAGAAAAACCACTACAGCGATTGTCAAATGCGTTTGCCGAGCGCTCTATAATCCAAAATTTGAAATTATTCGATTTTATAAACCAAAATTGATTATGCCAACAGTTTTTTTTGATTGATGTGCTAGTGAATATTGTCAAAAAATTTCTTTTTTAAGTGCGAAAAAAAGTGTACTTTACGGGTGAATATTTTCACCTCTAGGCCAAAATTACTGTGAAAAAAACCTCTGAAAAATGATTGAATATTTTTCTATCCGATATTTTTTCGTCGTCGTCGATAAAGGTAATAAAATGCACGTTTAAATTGCAAAACGGTTCGATTTTTGAATAATATTTAGATATTTTAACACATTTAGCGACTTTATCAATATAAATAAATATATACAACCAGTACATGCTTATATTTTTTATATTGTTATTATTTTTTGACGTAAAGAGAGGGTTTTTGCTACCAAAACATAATTCAGATAATAAACGTTTGCCATTAATCCACGATTACATATTATCATTAATTTTAAAATCAAAGTTTTTTACAAATAAAAAATAAATAAAATCGTCCAATCAGAAATAAGGAGAGAGATTTTATAGATTCTTGTGGTGCAGAGAAAAATAACAGGAGAAACGTAATATTAATCGATTTGATATCAAAATTAATAATATTCGTATGAATCGAAGATCTCATTTCTGTTTTCTTATCCGGAAATTACGCCCAAACGTCATCGGCCAACCGGAAGTCTCTCTCAGAAAGCGAAATTTCAACTAGCAGTAGTTTATGCAATTGTCCCTAGATGGCGATAACTACTAAATATTAAAAACCGTAAGAAAAGCAAACATTTTGTAAGAATTTTTAAAAGTATTAACACGGTATAAAAATTAACAAATCTGAAAGAATTAATTCCGTTTTACTCCCGTGCCGAACGAGATAGAGAGAAAGATATACAGTATATATTGTTTATTTTGGGAAAAGGGAAGAAAAACAAAAATAGAAAATTTCCCCGAGAAACTGACATTAAATCCCGAGTACCGAAAACCGAAATAAGATTCAGTTTTAATGAAAAATCGACTTCGTCCGATTTGTGTTCACGTTTAGATTTTTATTTGAAAAGTTTGTGGTATGAATTTAAAAAATTATTAGCATTTTTAAAATATATTTAAGCAAGGCCTACATCGCATGTTCAGCTAATTAAATGTCTTAAAAATGTATTTAATACGATATAAAATGATTTGTTATATACAATATATATATGTGTGTGTGTGTGTTTATATTGCAGCATCTGTAAGAAGTAGAGAGTCAAATGTTTACAAGGGTAAGAATCGATTTTTATTAAAACCAAACCCACCAACAGTAGAAAAAATTTTATATCTACAGTAAAAAAAAAATATAAGACAACGTTGTAATACTGTATAATAAATTTTGTACATTATATTAAGAGATGTAAATGCGAGAAATACACGATAAAAATGTATCAAACAGCATTACATTTTGCATTGCTGTATTACATGAATCCAAAATTCTATCTTTTCCTTCTTATTTACTGTTTTTCGTGATGAGTATACGTAAGCTGCATTCAGTTTTTTATTTCAGTACATCTTTTCAGCATGATAACGTATACAATTCGGAAATGTCTGCAAGTAAACTAAAATTATCCTTTTTAATGGCGATTTTGTTAGAATCTTGCTTCTTGAACGTTACACTATTTATTCATTTCTACATTGCCTGTTAACATTCAAGGCACTCAACATTGAGATCTCATCTTTATATATTTTGCAAATGGTACTTGTTTTACGAACGTGCTTTACTACTTTTAAGAGTTTTATTCTTAGTTTTTTAAAAAACGAATACTGTACCGTACTGTAAAACAACATTTTACTATATTAATCATACTATTCAATCTGATAAAAATTTTAGATTCGTTATTATTTATAAAATAAATTTCAAATTTTAGCAATAAATCAGAGATAAATTTATTTTCTGCTATAAATTATATAAATTTTGATTGCATTGATGATGATGATGATGTAATACATTTAACAATTCGGAAATCGGTGAAATCTGAACTTTATTTACTTCATTTGAACCCTAAAAATTATTCGAATTTTCAAACTTTTTATGATGAAACTATATTTAAATCTTTAAATTTTATTTGGTAGGTTTATTGCATTTTTATCAATAAAAAATACTCTTCTAAACTTTTTGTTAATTGATTCATTTCGCATAAAACGAACACTCCAAAAAAAGACAAAAATTCTTATCTGTGTAAATAAAAAACTAGAAATTAAGCAGTACAAAAAATCTTTATCTAATTAGTCTTATTTATTTATGCGTATTAGATTATTTTGTTATCAAAATTCTTCTTTTCTCTTTCTCTCTTAATATTCAGTGCTGTAAAATGATAAAGTCTATGTTGTATACATTACTAAGATTCTGTGAAAAAAAAATCTATTTATATATAAGCATAGAGTTTTTAAATTATAAAAGATTATATTTTATCATATACATAGATTTAGTGTATGATAAAATGGAAAATTTTTACTATTTAAAAGGAAATATAGTATTCTAGTTTTAGTATTATAATTTCCCATATTTAAATCAGCGAAAATTAATATTTCCCCTCCAAAATATTTTTTTTTACATAATTTTTCTATCTCAACTCTAAAAAATATGAACTGAAATAACAATTTAAATGCTATGAGAAAATATCTTATTTATTTTTGTCTTTTCATTAGGAAAATAAAATAGATTTGATAGTTTTTAAAAAGGAAATTTTTAGAAAATGTTATTTATTTCTCTATCAGAAAATAAAAATAAAATAAAATAAACGAAACGAACGATATATTTCTTAAAATAGAAGAGAAATTCAGTTTTTAATAATTACCTTATAGGTAACATAAATTAAAACTTATTTATTAATATATTTAAATGATATTAATTGAAATGATTTAAAATTATATATGAATCGAGAATAAAAATGAATCATAGATGGCGTCACTTTCCATCAACCACGCCCCAGTATAACACATTTGAAAGATGTTACTAAATTGAAATATGCTATAGAAAGGTATAAATTAAAATTAAACCAGTTTAAAATGTATAATATTAAATTATTAAAATAGTTATGAAAAATATTTGAAATTTATAGTTACAATTACAAACTAGATTTAAAATTCGATTTCGTCGTGTCCGTTTCAGGTTCAGAACAGTCAATGTCAAAGAAGAAGAAGAAAGTGTGATTCGGAAATCGCTAAATTAATTTAAATGTTTTAACTTCCTTAATATTCTTCTGAAACAGAAAGTGGACAATACAAAGCTTTTGGGATGAAAATGGCAAGGCCTCTTATACCAAGTCAACAGAAGTTGGCTGAAAAGTTGACTATTCTCAATGACAGAGGAATGGGAATGCTTACTAGGATTTATAACATTAAAAAGGTAATTTTTCTTTAATAATTCTTAAATACTTGATCAAATATTATGCATTGAAAATCTCTAATTAATAAATAATAGATATTTTAGGAATTTTTATATTTTTTGCTTTACATAGATTTTTTTCCATTATTTTTTAATGTATTATGAATATGATTTATTACTTAAATTGCATGTGAATTATAAACAATATACTATCCATACCACTCAATATGTAATAGTAATTAAATTGGTTTATCTGATAGGACCAGAAGATAAGCAATGAAAATATATTTATTAATATATATCATATGATTTCCTATCTTAAATCTTTAATACTTAGAAATAATAAAATTATTGTATTTATATCATCATAAGCATTCAGATTTTCTTAAAAAGTTATTCCTTAAATTATATATTGTATATGTTTAAATTATATATATAATACATATGTAACAGTATATATGTATATATACTGTTACATACAGTATATAGATTTTTACAAACCAAACTTCAAGAGAGATATCTAAATAGAATCTGAACTGAATAAACCTGAGTTTAGATTCTATTCTGTTACACATATACAAGCATATTAAAATATTCATGTATGTGCATTTATAAGTTAAGTACCAAAATACCTATTATATTTTTTACTTAAATCCTAATTTATTGATTATCTAATACATGTACAAAATCTGTAAGAACTATATTTCCCTTTTCCCTATAATTTTAATTTAAAATAAGTTGTACACACAGAGAGATGGTAATTCTTTTAGACACAAAATATTTGCTCAGAGATTCAAATGATCTAGAATTCCTTGGTACTCAATATAACAGGTGTTCAACCCATCAATTGCGATCGACTGGTCAATCATGGAGCAATTTTTGGTCATTCTCTTGTTTATTCCTTCCATGTTGATTCCTCCTTATAAATTTAATTAAAGCTGAAAACATAATAATTTATTTATCATTATTTTATATTATTTTTCAATTTTCTTTAAGTGTATTGCTATTATTTATTTATTTTTTTGTTAAAAATTGTCAAATCAATAATTTTCATATCATTTGGAAGTATACACATGAAAAGTTTCCAATATTAACTGATATTGCGCAAAAAATTTTGTCGTGTTTCGATTGACATACTTATCAAATCCGCTTTTTCAAATATGAACATCATAAAAAATCAAGAAACCAAATTGCAAATGATCATTTGGATGATTGTCTGCAATTGGCCACTTCTTCATATCAATTGATAATGAAAATTTTGCGAGCTCCAAACAATGCAAATTTCACATTAACTTTTTTTTTTTAATCAACCAGCATTTCCTTAACTTGTGAGTTTGTAAACAATCTGTTGTTTTTCCTTACTTTGGTTTTCCAAAATAGAGAAACAAATATTTTATTTCAGTATATTTGTTTTATTTGTTGAATTAAAATAATTAAAAGTGATGAATAAATTTTTAAAGATACAAATAGTTTTTAGTTTCTTTAAAGTTTTTAGGGCTGGGAGAATGGGTCCTTTGAATTGAGTGAGCGCATTTAACCGCATAGTTGTACATAATCAAATATCAAGTTGGGGGAACGTTATATATATAAGAGAATAGATCGCTGAAAAATTTAATATAGAAAAAAGGTTGAACACCACTGCAATATAAAATTATGAATGACATACAAGCTCAGCAATAAACTCTAAAACAAACTACTACTACATTCCATTGAAACATTTTAATTATTAAAATATTAAAATCACATAAAAAGCTTCTTCTTTTTATCACTAAAATATTCATAGAAATAAAGTACTATATAGTGAAATTAATAGACACAATGTTGGAAACTAACTTAAAAGTGAAAGCTTAAACCGAAATGATAGCTTGTATTTGTAGTTTTGTTCACATGGAACAAATAACTTAAAGTTAAAAGTTGAAGAAAAGATAAAATAATGATTATGAATGATGAAGTTGTTTATTTTTGAAATGATAGCTTGTATTTGTAGTTTTGTTCACATGGAACAAATAAAGTTAAAAGTTGAAGAAAAGATAAAATAATGATTATGAATGATGAAGTTGTTTATTTTTAAAAGTGAAAATTATCTTTGCAAATTGAAAAACTAGTATAACTTAGTGCAGTGTATTAATGCAAAATATAAAATAAGTGTTCATAAAAGTAAAGAAATTTGTATATCATTATAGGGTCCGTCCATACTGACACTAATCGGAAAGAAATAGAGGAAATAAAAGAAAAGGGAGAGACTCTCATCATCGCCAGCGAACGTTTGCCAGACAACGACACCGACCCGTAGCTTTGCCGCCTATCTCAACCGCCGCCCAGGAAGACCAAGACCCAGCCGGCCGAGTAACTGAGGAGACTTGTTAGCCAGATCTGCGAGGGAATAAACTGTGTAGTTATAAAGGTATTTGTCCTCCGACGTAAATTGTCGGTTGCTAAATGTAACTAAATCTCTCTCCTCAATAAAGGAAGATGTTTGTTTTAACGACGTTGTCTCCGAGTCTGTCCTTGTGTCCTAACTCTCGCCACTCATCCTTACGGACGTCCCACGCCGCTTATAGGCTGTCCGCCTTTTGAGAACCGCTGTTTTGATATCTTGCGGGCTCTGCAGGCCGTGCGGGCCTCACACAACTATACCAAAACTCCAAATGGCCAAATAGGAGAAGAGCGAAAGTAAGGATTAGCAATCTTAAAAACTGTGGAATTTTGATAAATGTATGGACTGTGACATTTTTATGGTGAAGCATCCAATTCCCAGTGATCCATAATTCTGGGCACTTGAGTATCACAGTCCTGCAGCAATATCCGAAATGTTTCACCAATTATCTCTGTGAATTAATACATGAACTTTTTCAATTTTTTCAGAAGTTATGCTTGTCAAAGAGCATTTTGTTCATTTATTGTCTTCAACTGTTTCTTGTTCACATTTGAAACATCTGTGCTATTCATAGATTTGTTTTTTGCTTAAAAATGGCCACCAAATGTCTGCTGAAGTAATTTCTGAATTTCTGACATGTTTTTAGCAATTTTGGCACAAAATTTGTTGTGTTATTTAAATTTTTCATTCATTTTTGGTGGCAAGAAAGTTATGCAATGCAAGTTGAGCAAAAGAGAGCCAGAATCATGTTCAATGAGTGCAATCTCTGTGCACTGACTGACAAGGCTTCCAGGAAGAGTCACTTTGAGACAACACTGCATTGTGTTCCATTCTCTTATAGTGTTGCCAATTTGGAAATTTTTTTGATACTACCTAGTGTATGTATTAAGTAAATATACTAATTATCCTATAATGCTTAGAACAAAAATCAAACCATGAATTTTTTGCATTAAAATAATGAAAAAATTCTTATAAACATAGGCCTAAAATGTTGCATTTAAGAGAAAAGTGCATATTTTATAGTAGTGCTTTTTCAAAGATTTGTAAAGAAAGCATTTAACTAATGAATTAAAAAAAAACAATTTCCTTTGCAATCTTTGAAAAAGCACTACTATAAAATATGTATATTTCTCTTAAATGTAACATTATTGAGTACAGTGGGTGATCGGTTAATGAACAGTTTGGATAATGAACAAATCGGATAATGAATACTTTAGCGAAAAATTTTTATGTTCAGATAACGAATACTTCACAGAACAAAATGTGGGACCCGCGGAATGACAGGTCAACCAGATGGCCGCATAGTAAAGCTGTGACTTATCATCCTGGAGGATCCAGGTCCCACTCCTCCAATTTTTCATGAGGAGACTGGACCCGGCCCGTTAAACCCCATCCTTCAAAAATCAGGTTGACCCCATCATGGATATTGGCCAGCCTGTGATGAGCTCTATAAGTGATTGCCGCTGATCACTTATAGAGCTCATGAGATATTTTCATAAGTGATAAAAATATCTCATGAGGATATGGCAGCTTAACTAACCTAACAGAATGACAGGCTTAGGCTTTGCGCATTCATGGATTTATGGATAAGAATGGGAGAACAGTAGTTTTTCTGATTAAAATGAACTCTGAGACAACAAAACAAATCAAAGATTTATTAAAGAAGGTGAGAGAGAGATTTTACAATATTTTGGTGCTAGAATGGCATCCATACAAGGTTGAGATATTGATCTCAATTAGAATTACAATAGGCTTGGGGATCTGTACAATGACAATGCTATTAATCACTTCTGAAAAATCCTGAAGAAGAGAGAAAATCACTACAATGCTATTAATCACTTCCGAAAAATCCTGAAGGAGAGAGAAAAGCGCGATGCTATTAATCACTTCCGAAAAATCCTGAAGGAGAGAGAAAAGCACTGACATTAGACAGATTCTTTAACGAAAAATAAACAATAGACGAAAATGCAAGACTGTATATGTTTATATTATTGTTATTATATATAAATAAACACAGTAAGAAATTATATAATTTTTTATTTTTTTTAGGTCTCCAGAACAAATTAATCAAATTTCCATAAAAACCTATGGTAAATTGATAATCGGTTAACGAACAATTCAAATAATGAACATTGTCTTTGAACAGATTATGTTCCTTAACCGTCACCTACTGTATATGTTTATAAGAACTTTTCAATATAAATATAGAAACAAGCTCAGTCTTTTTAGGCAGAAATGTTTAATAAATTCACTTAAGCATTCCAGTTAATTTGTATGCAAGAATTTATTAAATATTTCTGCCTAAAAAGACTGAGCTTGTTTCTATATTTATAAACAAAGGTAGAAAGTGACACCTTTGAACTTTTTTCATCATTTTGATGTAAGATTCAAATGGTTTGATTTTTGTCCCAAACATTATAGGATACCCAGTACATAGTTGAATAATTATCACTGCATTGAGAACAATAAGTATCTTATTCCATCCAAAACATTTTGTAGGAATTTTAAAATATATTACAAATAAATAAAAACAAAAATGGAATGGAATGTATAATACAATTAGATCTGCTTACAAATTTGTATAAGCAAATGAAAAACTATATTAAAATCACATGCAATTGTAACAAAAAATTTTAGCTAGTTTTATTTACATTCAAACATAGATGCATCTCAAGTTAAACATTCATATTTACAAATATGAAATTACATTTTCAAATTTCAGAAAATTTCAATAATTCTTCAAGAATTTTAAACATTATAGTAAATAACAACCAATACAAAGTAAAATTACATTGTTAGTTAATATATTATAGCAATATTTCAAGATAGTGGAGACAACATAAAAAAAAAAAAAAAAACTTATTTTATAATCAAAATTTATTAAAATCTGCAAAATAAACTTCCAACTTCTGGAATTGGTCTGATTGTGAAATACATGACTGTGAAGTATGCATGTATTTCACAATTGACTGCTGTCAGCAAAGCAAATCAGTCTTTTTTTTATTTGCTAGTGCATATAAAATCTTAAAAAAATTTTAAATTTAGAGAAAAAATCTATGAGCAAACAAGGGGTGTACCCATAGGGAGCCCCATAGCAGAAACCTTAGCAGAAATTGTATTGAGAGATATAGAGAACCAAAGGATACAAAAATTTCAACCAGTTTTAAAGTTTTATATTAGGTTTGTTGATGACATCCTAACAGTATGGGGAAGTGAATAAAGAATTTTTGATTTTGAGAAAACTTTCATGTTAGAGGCTTACGGATTAAAACTAAGAAAAGAGCAACTAAGTGCACACTATATTCAAGATAATATAAAAGTTTCAGCAAATCGAGCAGGGAATCAATATATTATATTGAAATAATGGAGCAGTGTAATACTTTATTAGATATTCAACATGCTAAGAAATGAAAAACACCCATGGAAAGAGACTGAAAAACAAGGAGTATATGAAATACCGGTAGTAGACAGAAAAACACAACAAGCTGCAATGTATGTAGGGTGACCAATCGAACCCTGGCCCAAAGGTTGCAAGAACATAAGAAGGACATCACTAAAGGTAAAAACAACACAGCCTTGGCAATGGAAGCTTATTCAACAGACTTAAGTATACAATGGGAAGATGCCAAAGTGATAAGAAAAATCAGGAAAAAAAATTCAAGCATATACAGTGGAAACGTTAGAAATAATGAGGAAACAGAAAAATAATAAGTTATTAAATGAAAGAACAGCGACGGAACTACCTACAGCCTGGAAATATGCATTAGAAAAAGTAAGGACCAACAATTGTAGTGCACAAAAACAACCACAACTGGATTTTGCATTCATTTTATTTAGTTATCTATAAGATATCAATGGGTTGCCTAAGAAATTGTAACTTAGCAATGATTTTTTATTTTTTATTTGGTTTTTGTTTTTTGATTTTTTTTGTTGTGATTCTGTAAACAAACCATTACAATGTTTGAATCTTTGTTAGAATATCTTGGCCTGAAGATGGTAGGAATACTGAAAACTTTAGCCATAGATATTCAACTAGTAAGAAAACTTAAAATAAACCTCAACCTCAACAATAAATACTTCAGAAAATAATAAAAAATCAAATATTTTGATAGATAAATTTTCTATTATTACTTTACATTATAAATTAATTACAGTATGACTATAACATGTTTAATCATATTTTTGAACAGAATACTATATACTTGATCTATATAGCTTTAATCTAAAGAAGCCTGATGTTGCAATCATTATATCACAATTGAAATGGGTATAGACCATTTGCACAACCAGGGGAATATATTAGAGTACTACTAGTTTATATTTAAATTGGTTCATTTGAGTATCTATTATTTAAAATCATTTTAGATTAAAAAACAAACATTTTTATAATTATAAAATTGGATATTTTAAACACTAACAATATTTTTAGTTGTGTGTATAATTTCTGAGACAAATGTTGCAATCATTATACAATGAAAATTTTAACCTAGTTAAAATTTCATTGTATAATGATTAAACCTAGATTTAGTACACAAAATGACAGCACTAATGAGCAGTCCAATATTTACAACACTAAAGCTAGAAAAAACTTAATGAGAAACGTTTTTGGTGTGATAACCACATCTGTGAAGTAATCACAGATGCCCTAAGCAGATTTAAAACTGTTAAAAAAGTCCTCAAGCTTAACAGCAAGAAACCAGTGTATAAAAGACCTAGCACAGTAGCAGACTTACTTAAAAACATAAAGGACAAGTACAGTAGGCATGAGCAGTCGGGAATTTATCAAATACCTATTAGAAATATTGACAAACAGACAGATGAAGTCTATATAGGGAGTACATCCAGGAACCTTAAGGATAGACTGAAAGAGCATAGAGCAGACGTAAGGAAAGACCACTTAACCACGGCCCTTGCAAGACGGGCATACGAATCTAATATCCACATAGAATGGGATGAAGCGAAGTGATTCAAAAAGTTAATGACCAGAAAGAGCTGCCAATAGTGGAAGAATTGAAAATCCTAAAAGGGGTAAATGGGAGAGAAGTAATTAACGAAAGACAGTCCTAAACTTCCCCATCCTGGAGATATGCTATGAAGCAATGAAAAGGTGTAAATGTGAGAGAATGGGCCAATTAAGAAAAGGAGGAAAGACTCTAAACACTATTTTGTGAATTTTTACTGCTATTTCAGCTATAAGATAGTACTGAAAACCCAGAAATTAAAAACTTATGAGATGTTGTATATAGTTTAATGTTTTATATTCTCAAAACTGTAGTATATATCCATGCAAGTGCTGTCATTTTGTATACTAAGTGTATTAACCTAGAAGAGCAGTAAAGGAATACAGAAATTTTAAACCTAGATATAACCTACTTAAAATTTGTATAATGATTAAACCTGATAAAACCTAGTTAAAATTTCATTGTATAATGATTGCAACATTTGTCTCAGAAATTATACACACAACTAAAAATATTGTTAGTGTTTAAAATATTCAATTTTATAATTATAAAAATGTTTGTTTTTTTAATCTAAAATGATTTTAAATAATTGGATACTCAAATGAACCAATTTAAATATAAACTAGTAGTACTCTAATATATTCCCCTGGTTGTGCAAATGGTCTATACCCATTTCAATTGTGATATAATGATTGCAACATCAGGCTTCTTTAGATTAAAGCTATATAGATCAAGTATATAGTATTCTGTTCAAAAATATGATTAAACATGTTATAGTCATACTGTAATATATACATTATTCAGTAATAATACTGTAATTAATTTATAATGTAAAGTAATAATAGAAAATTTATCTATCAAAATATTTGATTTTTTATTATTTTCTGAAGTATTTATCATCAAATAATGTATGGATCAATTTCAAATAGTCAGTCTTTACTAAAAACTTCAATTTTACACTTTTCATGAAATAAAATAATAAAAATATGAATTATAGAATATATAAGCTAGGATCTTTTAGTTATATCACCTTACTAAGTCCAACAATGTCTAAATCCAATATATATGTATGAGTGCATTAGCAAATGAAATGGCCAAATAAAAATTGAGCATATTTTAAGTATAAATAAGCCAATTTAAGGATGAGTGAAATTTTTGGAAAAAAACTGTTTAATGAATTTTGCATTCGCATTTTATACAGTCAACAAAAATAAAAACTCATGCAGCTGCACGATATTAGTATGCAAGCACAAACACACTAATTATACACACAAAATTTGGGCAGACCTGTCTGCCTGAATTTGCTGCAATAATTGATGGCTACATAGTTGGGTGCATTAGTGTCAGTCTAGTCTGTAGTATATAAAAGTCAATTAAAGTTAGTATATAAAGCTAAAATTAGTTAGTATATAAAGCTTTTCAAAAGCAATTGACATCATATCATTAGCATATTCTAGGGGAATATTCATCAAATAATTTAAATTAGCCAAATTTTATCCCTAGCATAATATGTTTGAATTAAACTGTATATTTAACCTAGTTATATAATACTATATTTAACATAATTTTATCTAGTCAGGTTGATTTGATATGTTAATCTGTTGCATACTATTGATGTGATTTTAAAACTATAATTTTGTGGGTTCTATTTGCATTCCTGCAATTTTTGCAGTTTTATGTTTTATATTGAAAACATTATTCTATGATGATGGTTCCTATAATTTTTGGCCAAATTTTTTTTATTTTACAAGGCTCTTACAAAACTTTCTTTGATTGAATATCTTTGGTAAAATTAGCTTTTTTCTATTGATCCTTCTCTATATTCTAGGCTATGTATTCATACTATTTTGATTATATGTTGATATAAAGATAACTTGAAACTTTTTCAAAAATTAAATGTTTTGAATACAAAGCTTAAAAATCACTTACTGCTTTAAACGGTACCTAATAAGTTACTAATTAATTCTTAGCACTAAGAAAGCAGATCAGTATGCTACATCAATAAAAATAATTTTTTAATCAGAGAAGCACTTTCGGCTTATTCGCTATTTTCAACTCTTATAAAGGAATCTAACGTTTTTGGAACAAAGAACATTAACTTAGAATAACATAATTCTATAGGAAAGAACATAATTTAAAATTCTTTAAATATTTAAATTACTCTATTTCTAGTTCTTAACACGTGCTCTCCAAAACTTTTTAACAGGAGTGTTTAATATAGATATATAAAAAAATAAAATGAAATGAAAAATAACTAAAAATAAAACAAAATAAATTATTTTTATCTCTATAATTCTGGGGAGTTCTTCTAAGTCCTTTTTTTTAAAGTTCATTAAGCTTCATTTACATGCTGGGTGCCTTTTTTCAAAGCATACCTCCATGCTTTTGGGATGCTGTTAACTTGCCTGTCATTTATAACTAGTCCGTCACTCTTACCTTTGTAAATCTGGATCTCCTCTGCTGTGTATAATTTGTTCAGATTATCTAGCTGTTTAATTACTTTGCTTTCTTTCCAATCTATTCTTACATTGCTTCCAATTTCAATCTATTATTCTTAAGCTCTCCTAACTAGTGCAGTTGACAAATTTGCATTGCTTATGTCCCTTTTATGTTCGATTAATCTGTCTTTTAAATTTCTACTGGTGGCACTTATATAAAATTCCTTTCTCCCAGGATCGCATGCCGCCATCATATTTTTGGCATCGAACATTTGTTGAGTCAGTTCGGGAACTTTTTCTGCCAATTTAAAATTTCTTTTTTAATGTACTCTTTATAGAAAATTATTACAAAAACATAATTAACTTATAACTGATTTTTTTCTGATCATTATCCCAAAAATATAAAGCATTAATTAAGAGATGATTGAAATTTAATGATTATTTTTCAATATTGAAATATTGAGGAAGTACTAAACATCAAATATATTGTTTAAGTTTAATAGTAACTTTTTAATGTAATCTTGTTTCTTTTATCCAATTTATTATCTAAGCAAATATTTAGATGAAAGCCAATAAGATTAAGCTCAGGAATAGTTCCAAGAATCCTGGGGCATTGATTATCTCTAATGAAAAAATAAAATTAAAGACATTGACACCAAAACACACATACTAAGTTTTATTTTTCTGAACACATACAAATGCAGTTACAGAAAAAAGATACACATACAATGCACTGAAACACATTATTATTTTTTATCATTATTTGTTTTTCTGACTGATTGGACAAGAATGGAAAAAATATATATATGTTTTATATTAACATGACATACAAGCTGTTTCTTAAAAGTTATTCTATCAGTATTAAGAAATATTGAAAAAAGATATTTCACAATGCTACAGACCAATTATCACCTTTGTAAATTCAAATATCACTTTAACAGGAATAATAATTGTCGATTAAAAATAATAATAATTAATTATATATAAAATTAAACAATTCAAAACAAAACTTGAAAAATTACTCCTTCAAGTTTTTAAAACTTGTTCATATTTTTTTTTTTAAATTGAATATAATTAAAAAATTTAACACCAATCATCATCATCATTATCTTTCATAAAAATACAAATGTAGAGTAACTTTTTTAAAGAAAAAACATTGCACTGTTTTTTTTAACACCAAAAACATCTTTCATACTGTATTTAATTATATTAAACTGGAGATTGCATAGTCCAAAACTAAAAGGAAATAATTTAAAAAATTTTTTTGTAAACATACATTTATTATTAATTTAGTAGACATTAACGATGGCAGTATATACCAGTATGTTTTTATTATCAAGAATATTACATGAACAATATTGCTTGTCCTACTTATTATCTCACTATCAATGGCCTAAA
Source organism: Olivierus martensii (assembly GCA_000484575.1). NCBI lineage: Eukaryota > Metazoa > Arthropoda > Arachnida > Scorpiones > Buthidae > Olivierus > Olivierus martensii. Next base: position 74,576 of record AYEL01079329.1, read on the forward strand.
ATATTGTGAGCACATCAAATTACAAACATTATCACAGCACATCAGTACAGGAAATTTTATTGGCATCCTTACATCAAAAAAGCATAGGAATGGTTAAGAAACATTTAATAAAAAACAAGTTTTATTCTCGATCATATATTACGACTTTACAACATGACTACGTTATTTATATTAAGGGTTTTTTGTGTCGTTTTATTATTTTATTTATTTATTATTCTCGATCGTCTTTAAGATGTCAGCGGAGTGTATATCACTGTAAATCTGTGCTCTGGTGCAGTCTGCTAGAAATGTATAAAGAGAATCTGACGAAAACATTTCGTAGGAAGAAAAGGACACTATTTAAAAACTATAGGTAAACATCACTATTAAAGATTGTCTTTGTAAAATGCCAAATATTCTATATTATGAAATTTAAAACGCTTGTAAATTATTAAAAAGTAATCAGATTTTTTTTTGTATTTTTTTTATTTCGTTCTTTCTTGAGAGCCATTAGAACTTCGGTTAGACATATAAATACCATTATAAATAAATGTTTTACATGGAAGACACACGTGGAATGGAGGAGTTAAATATATATTATATATATATATTTTTTATATATATTTGGCAATACCCAATTTTCGGGTTTTAAGGAGAATATTTTGTATGTGGAAGTCTATATAATTTTGGCAAGTTTTGTCGAAGCTAGGGTAGCTTCGGCGATGTTCTATGCAACAATGATTGTGGGAATCTTTCCATTTGATATAACCTATTTGCTTTCTATATTTGTATCAGTAAAGAATCGAAAAAAATAACGTATAGAAAAATTAAATAATAAAAAAACGCATCTTTTAAGCGATGCCAAAAAGAGTATTAATATATATATATTTTTTTTTGTTTGCATAGAAGCCTTCACAAAGCCTCATACACGATACATAGAAGCAGGCACTTAGACATTTACATCACACGACATATACGTACACGGTTACAGCCAATAATAAGCAATATTGCTTCTAAAGTCTCTCAAGATACTGTAAGATTTATTTATCCTTGCATAATAATAATTAATAATAGATAAAGTTTTTGTATTTTTGATTTTATTGTCTTTTTTCATAAAAATGCCAAGTAAAACGATAAGTGTAAATTGTTTAGGGGAATCCAAACAAGAAATATATAAAAATAGATTTCCTTTACCCCTTAGTACAAACCTTTCCCCAATCATCGAATTGTCTTCCTTTATTTATTTATTTTTTTGGACATTGCCGAGCGGTATCGCTTTTGAAACCGCGTTAATAGAAAAGAATCACAGCATTCCTATAATATACATACATCTACAATCTTTTATCTTTCTCCGTTCATATCACAATATCAGAGATGATAATTTTTTCGCATCCATTTTTCTCTCTTTTTTTATTTTATTATTATTATTATTATTTAATCTTTCCTTAATTAATAAAACCTGTTAGACAGTTATAACTAGATATATTTGTCTATCGAGTATTATGCGCGGAAATACACTGGGTATTGTGACTTTTTTTTATTGCACGAATAAAAAAACAACTCAATGAGAAAAACCAACCAAAATACGTGTGGCTAAGCCAGAAAATACTGTTCGGATTAAGAAACTGTTTTAAAATTCTTTCTTTGGCATGGTGTGCGTTCAATATATATATTCTATCACTTAGTAAAAGTTTTTAAAATCACAGAGTTAAACGAGGGCATATCTCGTTATATTTTGTTTTGTGTTTTGTTTTTCAGCGCCCTTCCAGCCTGTTAAATAATAATAAAAAATTCGATGAAAAATAAAAAAAATGGAAAAATGGTTACTTAAATATTTCTAAACAGTATAAACTGACTTTTTATAAAGTAGTATTTAGATGGAATGTAAATATTCTAAGGCTATGTATATACTGTATATATATATGTATATATGTATAATATTGACGTGTAGACAAGAAAAGAAGAGAGTGTTACCACATTTTGTTTGTACAGAGGTGATTGCCTGTCTCCTTTGATTTTTAGTTAAGAAAATTTTCCTTTATCTGAAGGTTGTTGGTATCGACAAAACTATATTTTGCACGCATGCAAAATTGAGATCAAATATGCGCTCGTAACAAAAAAAAAATCATACACGAAAGCAAAAAATGTACATGAGGAAAAAAATTGCTTTCTTATATTACTTTGAGTACATGATCATCGTTAACTAACGCAGGAATCCAATATTTTTTTTCTTCAGAGAAAATAGTTACTTTTTTGTTTTTTTTTTTTCTTTTTAAGTTATCACAAATATATAAATAACTTTGCACAAATAAAAATTGTAAAAGCAATAATTTAAAATATTAAACAAAATAGGAACTTTTTTCTATAGCATCTAGGCAGAAAAATAAGATTATTTAAGCTATATACAATTGCAGGAGTATTTAGTTTCTGTTTCTAAATACAAAAAAAAAATAAAAATAAATCGTAATGAAATATTGTTGAGCCAACAAACAAAACGAGATGTTTTGAAAGACGAAAAGCAGTAAACAGTTTGAGTAACTGGAATGGTAATGATACGAATCACAACCAAGGAAAAAAATGTATGTACGAATTTTTCGAACTGAAGCTTCCATCGAAATTTTAGAGTGCTGTTGGTTGTGTCATTTGTTAAGACCATACATACACTTAAACAAAATTCCTTATTAGGAAAAATTCGCTTTCCAACCGATGTGCATTTTCAAGGTACAAGTATTCTATGATTAACATTTTTTTAACAAACAGAACTATCTGACTAATGAACAAATTTTTCAGTATCACAGAAATGAAGGATAATTCTTCAGATATTTTTTTTTTTTTGCAAACTAGTCCTCTTATCTAGAATTTAACTAGTTATCTTTCTTAAAGAATCATTCGAACACATCCCCATTATTGGGAATGATGTTGGGATGTTAATACTAGTGGATGACCAGGACAGATGGAGTGACTGTCGAGGGCTGTTCTGCCAGTTTCCATATTTCCATTACTCCTACTCATAACTATTCCAGAACCAGAAGGCGTGGCAGGTATGGTACAGGTCGCTTCTTTTTCTCGTCTTTCCGCTGCAGCTCTGCTGAGAACGTACTGGGCTGCGAATTGGTGCTTTGGATCCATTCTCATATGCTCCATGTGGTGGAGCAAACCTGAAATCATCGTGTTTATTAATTTTGGAATTAACATAAAGAACGAAGAGTTAAAAATACATTTGCAGTGGCATAACTATGTCTTAAGAACTGCTATGCAAGATATTAACTTGGATCTGCAAGTAGGATTTATTTAAAGTTCGTGCAAGGTAGGTTTTTATGTATAGCATGAGATGCATACCAGTAACCATAATTATGCCATTCTTTGCATCAACTAAAAACGTAGTTATGCCACTGAAGGGTACTCTTAAGTAATATTTATCCCTTTTTAGTACAAGATAAATCCTTTAACACTTCAGCATTTGGGATATTTTGCTTCTTCAATAATAGGGCATTGATCACTGACAGTGAAGTCTATTATTAATCCTTCACTGCCACTGAATAATGTTTTCTTCTACAACGTTTGTATTATTGTTACAAAGTTCATTTGGATATTAGAATAAAATATATAAATTATTTTTCTTTGTAAAGTTTAATTATGCCTTTTGCTTAATGTATATGTCTGAAAATAAAGTTCTTATTAAAGTATTTGAAATTATGTAGTTGAAAATATATTTATTAAGATTCTTATAAACTTACCAGTTTCGTGGGTAAAGACACTTTGGCATACAGTACAGGGCCACATTCTTAGGGAAGAGGTGACAGAAGCTGCCTCTGGATGGCTTGTGATGTGTTTTCGGAGAGAACCTTCGTTCACATATGTCTTCCCACATACAGGACAAGGATGATTCGTAGTTCTCCTTTTATCTGCAATTCGAAGGAAGAAAATTAGATAAATCAAATGCCAAAAGAGAATCATATTCACCTTTTATTAAGAAGTTTCCTAAGATCTCACCATTTCTTTCTTATTGTCATTTAACATAAAGTGAGAATGAATTAAAATTAACCCTCTCAGACATGGCTCCTTTCAATTGTCTTCATTGTCATCGTTCTTTGTTTATTTTTGTTTTCTTTTCAATGAGATAAGTGACAAATTATTGTCATTTGTCTCGCTGAAAAATGATTTACAATAAATTTGTAATTTTTCCGTTGAACTAAAAAGACAGATTTTTCTTTTCAACAGCATTGATTTGTTTAAATTGGTATTAATTTTGGTCATTCTTTTGTAGAAATTTGGCTGATTTTCAAAAGGATTTTAACCTTGACACTGTCCTAAAACGATGCCAGAATTTTCTAGAAACTAGGTTATTCTATTCAAATATTCTTTTTTTTTTCTTTTGCTATAAATGTAATGATTTTAAATGAAAAATGTAGTGGACGTTCAACAAAGAAGAAATATTTTATTTTCGGAAAGAAAATTTTTATTTGTCGAACGAAAAGTAAAACGTTCGTTAGCATCATATATTTTTTTATTATATACACAGTAATGAGGCATATTTATAATGCAGATTAAACATAAAAAAACTATATAGTTTTTTCGAATGAATATTCTTCCTTCCACATCTCACTCGCCTCTAAAATACTCTAAAATTAACCTTTTTACAAAATTCCTACAATTTTTATTATTTATTCGAAAACTTACTGGAACAATGCATGTAATGAGTAATATCATAATCACTATTTTATTTAAATAGAAAACATTCTATAAATAGCTAGTACTTTTGAATTCAGATCTTTCTCAAGCTGAGCAGGAATTTTCTCAGATCTTTCGCAGTCTATAAAAAATATTATCTCAAGATCTTTACCAAGCTATGAAAGATATTTTCTGAAGGATATGTACTTAAATACATACCATCACAAGTTATAAGCTTAAATACACATCCTTCAGAAGTTATATATGTGTTTTGAAGGATATGTATTTAAATTCATACCCTTAAATGATAAGCTGTGCAAGAATATTCTCAGATCTTTCGCAATCTATAAAAATATTCTGTCAAGACCTTTATCAAATTATTAAAGATCTTTTCCGAAGGGTATATACTTAAATACATACCCTCCAAAACACATATACTTAAACGCATATCTTTAAATGATAAGCTGTGCAAGAATTTTCTCGAGATCTTTCTCAGTCTATGAAAAAATTTGTCAAGCTATGTACTTAAATGACAGTCATCTTTCTCAATATGTGCAAGAACTTTTTCAATATCTTATTCAATCTGTGAAAGAGATTTTTATCAAGTACTTAAACGACACGCATCAACTACTTGAGAAAAATCATTTCTGACAGATCAAAAGCACTCGCTATTTCTGAATATTTGTTTACAGATAAATCACTAAAAGTATACTATATTACTAGAATGCTATCTCATCTAAACATATCATTAAATTATTCAAATTTAGACTCTATTAATGATAATTTTCGATTGATTTTTTTAACGTACGCTACTGATACGGAAAATGAACAGTTTTGTTTCTTTCCGAACAGTTAACGTAATGATGTGGAAGAAGTCAAATCTAAACTTAGAAATGTTATTTAAAAGCCAAAAGAAAACTTTTTTGATATTGATTTAAGCTTTGTAATCTTTAAATAAAATTTTTATAATAAAGTCTTCCGAATGTTTCAAAGTACAAATTATCCAAAAATCATTTGTGCAAATAAAGGACCCAAAAAGCATATTTTGTGGCAACGTTATGTGTGAAACAAAATATGTTAACATAACTCAGAATAAATTTCAAAACATAATATATGATTCTTACGATCTATGTCGTGTATGTGTGGGTTTATGTATTATGTGGGTGCGTGAATATGTTCAAACCCTTTGAAAAAAGTGTATTTTATGTGGATAATCAACTTAAAAAATATAAATTTCATAAAAGAAAGGCATGCCTTTTGAGTCCTTTTCCAAAACTTATAAAAATTAAAATTAAAAAAAATTAATAAAAACAAGTATGGTACAAACATTCAAGATTAAGGTTTTTTCAATCAAACTTATGCAATTAAAATATTAAGTTAAACAAGACAAAAGACACACAAAAGTAGTTTGCATACAACTATTTTTCAAATGAGACTTCAAGATTCTTTTGAAATGGGACTCAAAAGGTGAATTTTTTATTATTATTCCCTCATCATCAAAGGGTTTGATTTTTTACATACAAGAAACCCATCCTTTTTAGTTATTCTTTTATTAAGAGTTAAATTCTACAAAAACCACATGTTCAATCTGATCCACATCATGAGTCATTTCATTGCTTACACTCAATATAGGAAAAAATTGCCAATAACATTAAACTCAGCTAACAGTTCCATAAATTAAATTTTTTTAATTGCAGAGAATCGATATACAAGAATTTCAATAAATGAGCTCAATAAATTTATACTCTGCAATAAAAAATACACATTTTTAAAGAAAAAACAGAAATATACTTTGGTCTATAATATATATATATATATAGTCTGGAAAATGAAATTTGCTTTTTTTTATTGATCATCGTAGACATGCCTTCATGCCTAGAGTATTGATGCACTAAGAAAATTAATCTATATAAGAAAAAAATGGTTAAAAAAAGGAAGGCTAAGGCCAAGAAATTACAACGCGACTTGCAACCGAGCCAAAAAAAGGAGTTAAAAGTTTAACAATTTTGTAATTAAAACGATAACACGAAAAGAGAGAAACAACCCCAAAATTCAAATTTGGGACGAAAGAAAGATAAATTTTCTTAGAACATCAGCACAGACGCGATTGGAATACCAGGGATGATCACTATCTTTATATATATATACTTTAATATCGTTAACATGCAAGAATGATCTTCAATCCAACATTTACGTTCCATTCCTAAACCATTTCTGTACAACAACCATGCATTGAGTGATTTTAAATCAATGCTATCACAGAACCAACAGCTTTTAAGCCATACAAGATACTTTTATTATAGTCACCAGAGTGACTCGAACAGCACACGAACAACCCTCCTTCATCGGAATCATCCTTTTTCTTTTACTTAAATTTTTTTTTAATTTTTGTTTTGAAGCAATTGTAATTTCTATCAATAAAACTACATTTAATGAGAAAGAGAGATTCTAATTATGACAATTATAAAAAATCTCTTCTAATATTTTGTTATTTAGAGAAAAATGATCAAATGAAAATGAGACGATTTGAGCATATATTGGTTTCTCTTTTTTCTCTCTATGTACAGTACATCAGATTGAGGTATTTTCATATTCAATCGCAAAAAAAAGTCTTTAAACAGCCTGAGTTATCAGGTATCTGGATTTTTTTCAGGAACTATCTCTTTGAATTTAAGGAACGTTTCCATATTTTATGCATTTTTTTTTTAATTTTTTATATTTTTAGTTCGGCAATAAAAACGAAAAATTGCAAAGCGTTATCCGAACGGATATTTTTCCATTCTTCCATAATCTACTTACCTAATAATCTATGTCTAGTAAACAAAAAAAAAGTTAATTACCCAATTAAGTAATTTTTCATATAAAAATGCTAATGATAATTTTTACAAATTAAAAAAAAATTAAAAGTCATAACATCGGGGATGGATTTTTTTCTTTGTTTTTAAAGAAATACATAAAAAATAATTAAAAAAATAAATAAATAAAACGGGAAATTAAGAAATTTTGCAAATTTTGAAAAATCGGATAATTTTGAGCCATTTGAATCATTTTTCACGAATAATTTTGAGGTAGACGATACAATTTAATAAGAAAAAAATACAGCAACCCCGATCTTAAATTTACTGGCGTGAAATTTTTTTTTTGTTAATTTTTTCATGTTTTTTTCTTGTTGCATACGATAGGAACTTGACTATGATTATTTACAGTACAGTAATTGTATATCATCTTACAATTTTCTACATGTTATTACAATATTTCTTTTTTTTTGAGCAGTACATGTTACCATCTGAGCAAAAAACATCGGTGAGTAAATATCGGAAGAGGTGCATATGAATAATAATTGAAAATAAGTAATATAGAGTATGGTGCAATGAGGTATATACAGAATTCGTATATATATTTATACGTCTACACGAACATATTTTATATAAATATATATAGAAACTTATAAGAAAAATGGTACAATGTCTTAAATGAGCAATATATAATCGACCTTTATGAGTCCCATTTCAAAGAATACTTTATGCATAGTATATGAAACAGTCGTAATTAATGTATCTTGCCACCGGGAAGACGAACCCAAATCCATGGTCACTTTAATGACGCCCATTTCACTTTATGTGTAGCACCTCCAGAGCCCATAGAAGTGCCTGAAATTGCACTCGAATATTTACCATCAGATCAGAAAATTTCCAACCGTAATGTTATATAATTCGGACTGGTGTTGACCTTATAATATAAGGATTTGTTCCAATTTTCTTTTATGTAAACATATTTATTAACAATGGATACAGATTCACGTGTTGGCAGGAAGAAATAAGGCCAAATCTCATAAAGGCATTTTTAAATTCGTGTCGTATGTTGGCTTCACCAATTTTTTTCACCGAACAATATAAAATGTACATACATTATCATGTTGAACATGTAACAACAAATGAACAGAACACAACGAACTATTTAATACATGCCTGGAGACAAAATGGTTACACTATCAGAACTAAAATGACTTTTTACAAGCGTGAGTATGTATTTAGTTTGTTTTTGTTTAATGTGATGTGTATGTCGTGCTGCACATTTGTACAAGTGTGCAAAGTAAAGAATTCCCGTGTGCATTAAATGAGTGACAGGAAGTATTGCCAATGTGGAAATGTACAAAGGACCACAGATCCGCCTATAGACTAAGAAACGAATGTTGAGCTCGGGAAGCTAATGGATGATGGGGATAATGGTGGTTCTGAGCGTGTCCTGCGGGATGAGCTGCCAGAGAATGAGGTCCTGCGGCACCCACCACGGGTGGAACCATGAAATGGCCCATGCCCATTCCCATGGTAGACATCAGGCTGCCCGCATTCCCGCTCAGGGCACTGGCATAAGAGGAATGCAGAGGTGCGGTCAGAGATACTGCGTTTGAGGTAGATATGATGGATGTTCGAGATGCTGGCGACGAAGTTGGAGGTGAGGAGGGAGAAGGAGAATGGATCGGAGTGACCATGGAAGTGGTGGTGGAAATGCCAATAGAGGACGTCGAGCTGTTGCGGGCACGATTAGAACGGGCACGTTTTCTCTTACTTGGTGTCCCCGATGCGTTCGGATCCTTATGTGTCGATCGCATGTGCTCCATCAAAGCCTCTCCATTCAGGCAGATTTTGTGACATACAGGACAGGACTGCGAGTTTGCTCCTCCAATCAATGCTGCGTGTTGCTACAATATAAAAGAAACATCATAAGTTTTCCTACACACAACTCCAAACTTGTTTTAGCTTAAAGTTAAAAAAATCTTGAATATTCCTAAGACTAATACCAACTCGGCTTCCTTGAATCACTTTTAGAACCTGCTGCAACAACAAATAATGATTAAAAATCTATACACGAACTTATTTTGCATAAGATGTAAATTAATTTAAATATTACAAACTAAACTAGCGTTCTTGCAAAAGATGATAATGCAAAATGGAAGATTTTCCTCCTCCATTAAAAACTGCATTGGATAACGACAACTTATTGTAAGTTAAAGGTTGTTTTTTGGTACATATGAGATGCAAGGCCAGCCGTGTTAGTAGCAGGAGCTGTTACTTACCTTAGACCGATGAGTTCTGAGACTGCTTTCAGATGCAAATCCCTTTCCACAAATATTGCAATGGAAGGGTCTGTTCTTGGCACGTTCCATTTGGCTGTCGTGATTGCGAAGATGTTGCTGAAGATTCGACAGTTGAATAAATGCTCGACCACAATCCGGCAGGTGACATTTGTAGGGTCTCTCACCTAAATAAAAAATAAATAAACAAATTACAAAGGAAAAGAAAAAAGTTCAGCAGGCTATTTTCCTCGTTAACGATTTCCGAAATTTTTAAAACGCCGCTCGGTTATTTTTATTTTTATTTTTTTTCACTGCTTGATATTTCGGCTAGCAGATGGCGCTAAAGATCCGAAAGACTGGAGAGAAAATGTCGCATTTTTGTGTTTATCAGGGGAAAGGACAAAAATTCGGGTTAAAAATTAAACATATTCATAAAGCGAAGAATCTTAAAAGAGAATGAAAAATTTCATTCATTGTATTGAGTTCATTTGCATAATATAAAAAGGAAAAAGTGTTCTCATATCGGTAAGCTCCCGGAATTTAAAGAAAAAAAAAGAGAGACGTTAATTTCTCTATTTCTCCGCTAGTTCATTACTAAGACAAGGTTTTTAATTAAATCGCCTTCTCTCGATGACGTCGTCCGGGTCACGTGATCGATATTCCGAATGAAAAAGTGGAGCTGACGTCATCCGCAAGTTTTATAAGCACGGAAAAGAATGGAATCCTGTGCCCGCTCCTAACACAAATAATTGATACTGAAATTAAAATCATGCTTCGTTTATATAATTCCAATCAGATAGAAGTGGTTGTCGATTATAAAAGAGAGTCCACGATATAAAAAAAAAATAAAAAAAAGGCACCCCAATGCCTCTTTCGCTATGCGTTCGGTCATTCATCATATTCGACTGTCATGTCTCCTCTTTTATTCTTTCTTGGCAAAAAATAAGAGAAAAAGATCTCGAGAGTCGAACCTCTACTTCCTTATTGGCAGGATGCCATTTGGTCTATTTAGTGATTGGATACGGCTCTGTCGCCAACCCCCGAAAAAAATTAAAAAAAAAAAGAAAAAATATATATCAAAAAATAGGAAAAAATATCGGAAGAATATCAAGACACAAAACAGGATTTCTCCAAGTTTTTATTCGTCTTATAATGGTAACGAAGGCGCGAAAATTTGTACACCATAATGAAGAATTTCTTTGTTTTTTTTTCTCTCCGTTCGCGCCTGATTTGCCATTATAACTAACCTCAGGTGATGGCAGGGATGCGGTTTGTATTTTCCGAACTTTGACCTGGAAATAAATAGGCTCACGCTCTATAAACTAAACTTATTTAAATCTATTTCATAATTTAAAAAGAAAAAAAAAAGAAAATATGGTTGAGATTATGACATCTTTTCCTATTTTTCTTATAATTGTTTCAGTGACATTTCGGCCTATTAAGCGCGGTTTATTCATCGCGACGATGTTTTAACGTATTTTTTTTTTTTTTGCATGGAAAAAGTCGCGTTAATGCGTCACTTTCAACAATTCCATTTTTTCGTGATAACGAAAAATTAGGAGCCCGACTCTCGAAAGCTGCTTAATTTTTTAACGTACAGCGCTCAAGAATTTTATATAAGAATCCTGCCTCTAAGAAAATTGAAGGATTAAATTATAGAGAACATCTAGGAGCAGCGATGCAAGAGAAACAGCAGAAGCGAAAGAAAAGCAAAAACCGCAAAATGAAGCGATTTAAGAAGAGAAAAAAGCGGGTTTTATGGTCACTGCTCGAACGAAGACGACGCTTTATAGAGAGATATATCCAAAGAGAGATGTTATAAAATGTAGAAATTCGCGGATGAAACCGAATTTATCGCGATTAGCGTTATGCAGATGAATTTTTTCTCACCTGTATGAAGCCTTGTGTGCTGTTGAACATGTGACAATTGCTTGAATCGTCGATCGCAATATGAACATTTGTACGGTTTCTCTCCTGTGTGGATTCGGATGTGTTGAGTAAGCTGATGGTTAGAAGAAAAAGACTTCAGACATTGTTGACATTGATGCGGTTTCAGATCTCCGCGATGAACCTCTCTGGCATGATGCTGCATGGCCGACTTATGCATGAATATCTAAAAGAGGGGAGGGAGAAAAACAAAACAAAAACACCTAAATCATTCGTTGACACTCGGAGAAAAATTAAAAGAATAATCGTCGTCCAGACGGGACGACAACAAGTCTAAATTGCGAATATTTATAATTATTATTACTCGATAACCTAAAGAAAAAAAAGAAGGGAGGGAAGAAAACCCGAGATTTTTTGACGTAACGCATCAAATAGCAGTTTTGTATTTGTAGTTTATCAACGTAACATCCGAAGTGTTAGTATGAATCTTAAACGTCTTCCATCTTAAACGTCAAACTCAATCACAAAGTAGATTTATGTTTCTTTGTGAGTGCGGCTGTATTTTTTTAATGAGTATGCAAAATTCTTCCATTTAAGAAAGTAAGAGCTGTTGGAATCAATTTAGAGTGAAAAACGTAGCTACTACTACTTTTGTTTTCGGAAAAGTTTCTAGCAAAAGAAACAAAACATGTAAAGAAAGATGCCGAGATAAGCGAAGTACAAAACTGAAAACATCCGATGCAAACTCTTAAAAGAAGGCCTACGTAACACAAAAAAAAAATAAATAATAATAAAATAAAGCAAGAAAATAATAATAATAATAATAGCAAGAGAAATAATTATTAATTATCAATTTTTTAAGCTAGTAGAAAATTATTCACTGCATTACAACTTCGCACAAAATGGCGTACAATTTTTTTAACGTCGAGTTATAAAAACTAATAAGCTAATTTGTACTCGTTTTTTATGTTTGCAGGTATTTTTCACAAAATAAACGCGTTAGAATTCAAATCTAAGTTTGTATGGATAAGAAAAACTGTTAAACAATGATGAATAAAGCGTAAAGATCTCGGAATGCTAACCTTAATTGTTAATCTCTTAAAAGAATTAAAAAAAGAGAGAGAGAGAAAGATGTTTATCTGTTGTATTTCTAATTGTACATTTAAAATACTGGAAAAGAATCATCTTCCCGAATTCCAAACCTTCTTCAGAGAGAATTTGTGAAAGAAATATTAAAAATTTAAATTGGGAAACGTTTCATTTTTAAAGTCACCTCTTTTGACCGAACAAATCTAAACAAATTTTGTAAAACAAATTTCGCATAGTCGAAATACTTCATTTATCATTTTTAAATGCTTTGAAAAGTTTATTTTCTTCACTATTTGTTTATTTTTAAACTAATCTCTCATTTTCCTTAACGATAACTTCAAAATGAGAAAGGGTACAAGCTCGTTTTCATTTTGCAGAGAACTTCTATAGTTCTCTACAAAAATTAAAAAGAACTTTTACAGTTTTTGGCCTAGAATTTCTATAAAACTTATTAGGAAGGTCTAAATAATTATTTAGGCCTTCGGTAAGAACTTGCGAGCAATAAAACTAGCTTAATTGGTATAACAAACTAAAAATTTTTAATACGCGAATGCTTGCAATCAAAAATTTTTCACCTTTCTTACGCACAAGAGTTAAAAGAATCATAAAAAATAAATGTTATAAAAATCGTAATTAAAGTGAGATTAATAAGAGATGTCTGGTATCAGAAAAAAATCTTCAGTAATATTTAAATAAGGATTTTGAATGTCTTTAAATTGTTAAACACAATCGGTCACGCAAGAAGATATAAGGCTATATATATACACCCAAAATGGCCTCCGATTTAGCTTTCGCGAAGATAGCCTAAAAATGTATTTTAAATTCATGAAGGCCTACACCTCCTACATTATAAAACCATATACTTTAGACAAGATTTACTCTGGAAACTTTCAGAAAAACTTATTTTCCAAAGGCGTAAACGATTCTTTATGAACATCGGGTCTACTAATCTTTAAACATGGTCGGGCCTGATAAATGATCTTTAAAGATTGGTTCAAGAGAAAGTAGAATCCTTTTTCTATTTACAGTATTTTCCATAGTTTTAAAATATCCGGATTTCGGTTAGAAAATATCTTTTAGCTTATTATATTCCACGAATTTTTTTTTAAATTCTGTAGGCCTACCACAACTTTCGCAAAAATCGCACTCATGATCACGGAATAATTATAAAATTAGCATATTAAATTTGTATTTTTATGCTTATAAGTGAAGCTCTTATGATGAATTTTGCGTAAGAAGAACAAATTCGTCAGAAAGTAAAAAGAAATCTTCCAAATTTCCGATGGAACGATGATGAATGATAGCGACCGAAACTAAAATCTAGTACGGTATATATTACAAAATATTTAAAAAATGGATTGATTAATCGCATTTAAGACATAATTTGTTTATTATCCACTAATAAAATGTCATAACAGCATAAAGCAGTTTCAGTTGCTTTAATACTAAAGGCTATCTGCGTGTATTTTTTCCCCTATGGAATCTTATATTTTCTCACCTTCCGATGAGATGATTTATAGCTCTCGAACCCGATAGCAAATTTTCTATCAGTTTTTATGAATCTCGAGATTAAATAAATCAAAATAAAAAAAATAGCTTCCAAAATTCAACTCTGTATTTTTTTTTCTTTTTTAAATCCAGAATTTCCGAAAGAAAATAGGGAATTTTGGATTTAAGTTTATTTCCGTTTAATTTTCTAAAGTAAGTTTAGCTGTAGTTGAGAATTCTGTGAGTGGAATAGTTTGGAAGTTGTGAGAACTCTCCAATCAAGTACGAATAAAGAGTTTATGCTAGAACCAACCCCAGAAAAACGCAGAGAGAAGAAGAAAAAACAAACATTACAAAAAATGGCAAAAAGAACGAAACTTTTTGCGTTTTTTTTTTGCGCTTTTTTTTAATTCGAACCCGAAATATCGGCTTTCGGTGTATATTTTCTGATAAATTTAACCGACTAAACACAATTTCGTAAGGTCAAATTTCTGTAGATCGTACGCGTTATAAAGGTCAAAGTTACCTAGCAATTGTCAACTATTTTCTTCTCCACTTCTTTCTCTCTTCGGTCTCAAGTAGGCCTGCATTAAATTGTTTTGCGATGCCTGATATCTTTTTAAGTCGAATAACACTCGAACGCGATTTATTTTTAAGAGGCCCGAGGCATTTGTAATTAATAATAGGCCAGCAAAAAGCACAAGCGGTCTTTACAAATCTGTCATTTCGGGCGTTAATGTGAGACCGCCTATAGGCCCTACTATAAATAATTAAAAGCTTTTTAAAAGATAATGATTCTTTAAGTCGATTTTTCTACAACTCGACTTTTTTATTTTTATTTTTTCATTTTTTAAACTTCTGTGCAGACTTGAGAAAGTTTGGTTATAGAGATCCATTGTTATCGCGAAATGCTTAAGGCCATATAAATATCAAATTATAGCCTTTCCCATTGTTTTATTTTAAAGAATTCTTTCACTTTCGTATCAGAAAATTTTCTTTATTTTCCTATTTATTACAAACTAATTTATCAGAGAATCTTTCGCCAGTTAATTTCTTCCTTATAAAAATGGCACGGGAGAGATATTTTTGACCATGCAAAATGACCTATTACAGCCTTAAAATTTATTATTATTATTTTTTTTTTCGCTCTTTCTTTTCACGGATAACGTGTCACGATCGAACAAACACGATAAAGACTTCGATATTTCAGAATTTAATACTTACAGTATGGCTAAAGTGTTCTTCTTCGAACAATACAGTAAGAACTATTATTTATCGAAGGCCTTCTTAGTCCATCTCTTCAATGGACATCGTCCATTAATAGAAGGAATAAACAAATCAATGAACTAAAGTTTATTTAGTATAAGGGGAAAAAAAGGTACAAATGGCAGCAATCTGTAAGAAAATAAGTTTGGTCACACAATGCCGGTTTGCATTCTATTGGCCTACCAGTTTCTGGTACACGTTATCCTCCAAACATTATTATAGAAGGTGAATAAACATAAAATTTCATCGTGTAAACGTGTGAAATAACAAATTTCGCGCGTGTACGCTTCTGATTTACAGCAAAGAATGGCCATACATTAACATCTTCCATTTTATCTGCCTGAAATCTAGAGATCTTTCCTTTTATCCTTTCTTATTAGCGATAAATCAAGATTAAACGCATGATTATAGAAAATATATTGTTTCCAGTTCGAACAGTTTTATTTCAAAAGAAACTTTAGGCTACGGAAAATATCAAAATTTTTTAACCGAAGGTTGGATTAAACGTGTAATTTTTTATATAAAAAAATTGCATTCGAATGTTAATGTAACAGAAAAATATGCAATTTTTGCCTTTTTAGCAGTGTTTTGTCTTTGAGCGACTGGATAGCCTGAAGATTAATCGTTTCTTTTTAATGAAATGTAGCATTAGTTAGCATTTTTACGGAAAACAGCACCAGTTAGCACTTTTTAATTAAAATACAATCGTCTTCCTGGAAAAGATTTAACTTAACTTGGCACTTTTGGCGAATCTTTACATTGTTCTTTATTATAATAAATAAATAAATAAATTTTGTTAACGATTTATAGCTTTTATTTTTGATTTTTTGGGGTGAATAAACGTTCACGACAAACATTCGCTGAAAAATATTCTCGAAATCGCAATTGAAAGATCTGAAGAACACGAATTTTTGAACATGTTTGAAAAATTTCTTTGTCGACTTTACAAAAACGGCAGAAAAAAAAGAAAAAAAGATTTGAAATGCAGGAAAATATACGATAACTTCCTAATGCGAATTTCGAATCGATTAAAAATCGATATTTTAAAATCATTAAATGCATTTTCGCTGAGTGTAACCCAAATTTATGATTTACACCATAATATCGAAAACAATGATTTACTTTAAAATGACACGCAACCATCTAAAAGAGAACAATGTTAACATGAAGAAATGTTTAATACTGTACCTTATTATAAAATTTCGTACTTCCCGAGTAGGAATATTTCAACATGGGGACTTTAGGGACTATTCTAAACGAATTTCTTATGTTTTAATCCGCTAGAAGCACTGTTCTGGCTAAATTAGCAGAAACACACGCGATGTTCCATTCTTTTGCCATTATTTTTTTTTCTCTTTGCACTAACTAAAGTCTGATTGACAGCAAATTATTTACGGTTGGAAAATACAAATCCTCAAGTTGTTGACATCCCGATACAGTTGACAAATATGTCCGTTTTGGACGAAATAAAAAATAAATATGCTGACTGTACGTGATTTTTCTCTTTGGCAGATCATTGTTCGAGTTCAGGCCTTCTTCGGGAACCGAAACTGCTCGATTATGAACAGATTTACGCGATTTTTCGGGTCGGACAATTTTAGAATTTCTATTTTTACCGATTAAAGGCCGAATGGTGCAGGTGCTGGATGGTGTTCCTGCTGCTATTATGAACTGGTTTTACTAATTAATTGAGTATCGATTACGCTTCGGCCTTTAAAAGGCAACCAATTAAGGACTTTATCTTAATGAGAGAACGTTTTTTTCTTGTTTTATTTTATTTTTTCCCCTCCTGACCTCTCCCAAAGCGGCAATATCATATTTGTTCGAAGTTGTACATAAACAGATCGGTCTTTGATGGTCCAGAATAGAAGAATCCAATAGATAATAAAGATTTGCGATTATTGCAACAATAGCCATTGTAACTAACATCAATAAATAATAAAATAATCGCATATTGTATATCGATCGCTGGTTGAAAGGCCGCATAGGTTATGAGCTATAGTTCTGTATATCCGCGGTATACAATCGCACTCTTCTTTTATATTATTTGCATGGAAACTATTTAACTGCGAGTCATTCGAACACGTAATGGTAAAGATAAAAAAAAAATGCCAGAAAAAACAACACACCCCACATTCTATATCTACCTATCTAATCAATGATACGCCATTCAGGCGCCCTGCACAACACGCAAGAGATGACTGGCCACTTCTCTGGATTTCCAAGAAATGATATTAGGTTTAATAACCTTACTACAACGTCTGGAAACCATCGCCTGGGGTGGGTAAAAGTCAAAGAATCTGCTTGTTTGTCATTCTTGCTCCAGGTTGGTTGATGATGTCCCATTGATGTCACATCAGGTGTTACGAGCCATCTTAAGTTTCTCCGCTCGCCCGGCTTGGCCATTATATTACTCGTAAACGCGTTCCAGATAACTTAAATCTACTGTAGAATTTTCAAAAAAAATAAAAATAAAAAGAATAAAAACAATTTAAAGTGTAGAATTACTAGTATCGAAGAAAATATTCTGTATGAAATTATAAAAACAATAAAAACAATTTAAAGTGTAGAATTACTAGTATCGAAGAAAATATTCTGTATGAAATTTGCGTGATAAGTTGTACGAAACCCCCTAGCGAGTTTTACAATCAATCCCGTGCGGATAACAGAATTAAATCTCTTTTTTAGCGATTGTATCGAGATTCGAATATAAAAGTGGCTTTATTCGTTTCGGTTAAAAAGTAAACGGTGTAAAAATAACGTGTTTAAATCCATTTTTTGAGTCGCGGTCACGCAATTAAAACACGACCGGCCGATCACGAAAGCGCGATAATTCTATTTGCGACCACCAGATGGCGGGAAGTGAGAGAGCTTCCCTTTGCACTCGGCGCTGGATTAACCGGCCGTCACGTGATGCGGCCCCAGGCGAATGTAATTAACGACATCAGCCAATCGGAATGCGGCGAATCGATCACGTGCGTTTAAGAGTTTATCCAACTTTGAAATTTGCAAACAATGGAGCTCGGCGTTTTCGTAAATAAAGTTAATAAAAATAGAATAGTTAGATAGTTAAAACAGTTCTAAAATCTTTAAAAAGTATAAAAAATTTTAAAATCGATAATAAAATAAATTAATAAGTAATATTTTAAATTGTTATGAGAAAGGAGAATTTTTTAAAAAAGATTTATTATCGACAGACGAAATTATGATTATTAACTGGCAACATTTAAAATAAAAATTGTTAGCAAGAACTAGGAAGTTATGCGACGACTTCGATTGTTAAAGTATCTTGGTTGCTGGTTTACATTCAATGAATATTGTGCATGCATTAGTCTGAGCCATCTTCAGTGTAAATTAATCAATAGTGCACCCTATCATTCATGACAAAGAATAGCAGTAGTGCAGTCTCCCCACTGCAACGCATCTCTAACACTGACCCTCTAACAATTTCATTATAACTCTATTCATCTAATGCTTTTACCATCTGAATCGTTTTAACTAACATTTTCGCTTAAAAAAAAAATAACTTCATTTTTCGTTTTTTCTTCGTATTTACGTACATCTTTCTGACTTTTCGAAATTTAAAATCCCCTTAAGTAGTTTAATTATAATCTGCAAAACTTTTTTCTTCCTACTCGAAAAACTTCTCGACCGATTAATATCGATTATTCAACAAATTGGAAGTTTGGCTGTCGACAAGTAAACTTTCTCGAACAAGAAAAAGTGTCGGAAAGAAATCGAAAGTGAGAAAAGAAGGAAGAAGGAAAAAAAAAAAAGAAGAGAAAGCGAGAGATTGTGTTAATCCCAAATTGTACAAGAAGCATCGTACGATTGCTTTTCTGTTGTACATTAATTAACAGGTATAAGAAATAACAATACCTTAGTTAAGAAAGGGAGGGGGAGGAAGAAAAGATAAAACATTTAATAAAGTTGAATTGGACACGAGACGTTGTCTTAACTAGAAAGAGAGATCAAACTCAAGTAATGAGATGAAAGTTGGCTATTGGACTTGAGTAATCCCAAATTGCGAAGTTGTGCCCTGTATGTATTGTGTCAATAAATTCCTTCACAATGAAGCCAGCCATCTTTTGTCTTTCTACAAATCAGTTTTGATCTACTTTTCTGCTTTGCATAAGTATTACAACACCCGTAAACGACACTTATATACTTTATATATATATATATATAAAGCTTGGCGGGTTGTCTAGCGAGATCACATTAAAAATCAAACTCGTAAGGTAATATCTTTAAAAGTTCAGTTTTCGCTGTAAATGTGGTATAAATTAACAGAATTAATAATACAAAATATATTTAAAAACTACTATCTCTCCCTCTTTCATTCATACAAGCACACGTATGCTCCAAAGAAACTTTGAAAGAAGTTCTCCATTTTAATGGTAACTCCATAGAATTCCACATAATGAATTTTAATTTTCGTTTGACGATATTCACCGTTATATTCTTATCCAAACAAACTGATTTGTGGCTTCTAGTGTACACATTGCTTTATATAAACCCATAAACCGTAAGCCGTAGACACACATATTTATAATCTGGCACTATAGGTTATACATATGCATATAATTAAAACTTCCAAACCGAATCTATGATCTTAATTATAGCATACAGGTAAGTTTTTTTACTTCTTTTTCTTCTTCTTCTTCCATGGAGAAGTAACAATTGTATTTCTAATTATTATATCTGAGATAGAAACAATATATATATATATATATATACTATCGCGTTATTAATTGTTTTTACAAGAATTTAATCGTTTAATTTTTCGACATGTTTTTGCGCGGCGGATATTTTGTAAAAATATTTAATGATCGTCAAAAATTTATCCAGTTAACAATAACGAGATTATTTAATCTATTTTTGTTTCATTAAAGACATTTATCATTTTTAAATATAGATGATAGTTCACACTTCTTCTTCTTCTCCTCATCCTTTTTTCTCTTTTTCAAAGAGAAACCTTGAAACAACCCTCATTAAGACAATGATAGAAAAGGCAGAGATCCAAAACTTAAAACACAATACTAACAATGACACTCTGATACCGAAGCCACATTAATGATAGCAGAGGAATGACAAATTGTGTCACATTAGGACACCTGCTACAAGCACCATTTGCTTCTCTCTCTCTCTCTCTCTCTTCTTTGAATATTGCAGGTTGAGCGAAACTACTCCATGCTAATTTTTACTTATCGTCCTTTATAATAATACTAGATCTTATTAAATATGGCAAAGAATAAGAGAATTAAAAACAAAAATAATAATAAAAAAATCTATGGAAAAAGGTAGGATAGAGTAACATCATTAGAGAGGTTAATTGCATTTTGGAAGCGGTCCAGCGCATAAGGAATCAAGAAATATATTTGTTTGTCTACATTTTTCGCATCTCATTAAAACTTAATCTTTCATGCAGTTTATTAGAAAAAAAAATTTTTCCAAACATCTACGTATGTTCTAATTAGTAATTGTACTTATGGAATTTTTTTGTATTAAAGTTTCTTTTTCTTCTTTCTGCTACCGACTTTTTCTTTTGCCCTAGCGCACTTTTATGTGCCAGAAGTGCCGATTTGCACCGTTTGTGCTCTACTTTCCGAATTAAATCCCGAACTGTACTATACGAAAATCTCACGTATACTTCCGTAAAACCGTTTATTTTACGCACAATAGATTCGAACAAGAAGAAGAAAATTATTTAAATTTTTTTTTTCTGGAAGGTTGAGTCATAAGTAAAAGCTAATAAATTAAAGCGCAAGGAAATCTGTATATAGTATATAGTGATTGCAGCATGGCAAGGACACACTAAACGTCAGTTTAAAAGCTAGAAACGTTCGGTCGAACGTAGGCTCCTTTTTTTTCTTCTTACATAAGCAATAAGAGTAATTTAATGCTATTTATTAACAAATATGACTTGACCTTGCGAGTGTCTCTCATCTGTTAATATCCTAAATAGCATTCCCTTAAAAGACTAGACAGGGCCGTGACGTCACTGCCATTGTTGTTAGTCTGGACGAGTTTTTAGATGGCATAAATGTTACGGAACCCTTTCAACCCTTCAAGAAAGGGCCGTGGGAACGAAGAACCCCTAACAGAAAGAGTAAAATATTTCCCAGCCTCGATTCTTTATTCATTCCTTGTACGGACGAAAATCGAAATACTCTCTCTCTAACTAAAGTATTGTACGTACTCTTTAACTAATTCAATGATTCAAGCTTGTAATGAAAGGGTTGAAGGGAAGAAGAGAGCATGCGCCACAACATCACAAAAGATGGCTTCTCATCTGTTATTCCGCTAGCAGATTGGGTAGAGGAAAGCCAAGTTGTGACTCATCTGCATTTTCATTAGGTTGACTGAAAAATGAACTAGATGATGCTGGTAACAAACTATCAACCCAACCCATTTCGCGAATTTGTCATACAGCCGCTTGTGTAACTAAAAATCGGCTTTTCCTATACTAATTTTTCTACGATACTAAAATTCTCTCTTGACATCGTACTTACTGCAAAATTTTACTAATTTTCTTCCGTATTTAACTAAAAAAAATTTTCTCCACTAAGTTTTCTAATGCTCTCCACTAAAAATTTGCCTTTGACTAACGTTTCCACAGAATCTAAAACTTGCATTTCTTTTTTTTTTTACAGATTTTTCACTCTTATTTAACTTTAAAAATCTAAATTTTGCTATTTTTTCCACCTACAGTTTCGAAATGGCAAAACAGCAACAATGAGGCCTTTATTTTTTTAAGAAGAAAAAAAAATTCGTTCTAATTAGTGAAAAAAATTAATGCCATTCAGAATTTTTCTCACTTAACATATTACTAACAACAACGGTTTATAAAATTTCTCACTTTTTTATATATTTATATTTATATATACATATCTAGGAGATTATTTTATTTTCGTTACTTTGTTAAGCTCTCTATTTAAATTTCGAAAAATTATATAAAAAAGGGGCGTCGCATAGAAGGCGAACGAAGTTATTAAAATAAAAAGGAAAAAAAAAGAAAAAATCCTTTTAATCTCTATATAGTTTTTTTAAATTCATGTAAATTTTTCCGAAACTTGGGATTTTTAACAAACATTTATAATTTAATAAGACAGAAAAAGGCGAGGATGACAAACAAGAGGAGACTTTTTTTTTTCAACTTGGTCAACGTTACTTTCCAAAGATTTAAGCGCGATAGAGGATTTTATTTTGTTTGGGCTAAATACCCCGTTTGTTAAAACTTCTTAAAATTACATCGAGAAAAAGTTACAAGTAGTAGTATTGTTGTCATTCTCTGTGGATTTTTTTTATTTCGGTTTTTTAAATTATATTTTTCTTTATTTTTCCCAGTTAAACTTCTAGAATTGCAAATAAGGAAAGAATTTTAACACACGCTACTACTACTACTAAATTAAATATTGTATTAACTGAATTTCAACACAAAGATACAACGTTCTACTGTTTTAGAACTTAATCTTATATATTTTAAAAAAAATATTTGTTTGCTTAATTAACCAATTTATTTTTAAATTTGCAAACAAATAAACTTGCAACAAATATTGTTGTTTGCATTGTCTCCAATTTTTTTTTGGTATCTTTATGCAGCTGTAGATATAGATAATAAAAATATAGTTTTATAATAATAATATTTTTTTCTTTTTAATTTTAAAAAATCTCTATAGTGAAAATTATTATTTTTATAATTTATTTGCAATAAAATTGGATTAAAATCCGATATACTTTATATAGAATTTTTTCTTTTTCTTTTTTTAATTTTTAACAGCGAGAAAAACTTTGATTAAGTTTAAACTCACGTTTCCTTTGATCGTCTTAAAAGTTGACTTTTTCTTACTTTACTTTAGTAAATTGCTTTAGTAATATTTTTTTGGTAATTTTTTAAGTAATTTCTAAACAAAATTTGATCGTTTTAATCACACGAAAATATTCCAGATGTTAAATATTTTGCGATAAATGTAATTTTGGAATGAAACGTGTAAGTTGGTAAACAGAATATTTAAATGTTTTTGGTTGTTTTTATAAAAAAAAAAAAATATATATATATATTTTAATAAGAAGGAAAAAAAGGAAGCAGTAGGATAATTTGTGACGTGTTTTAGACACTCGAGCGATATTTATTATAAGGAGCAGTAATGCAAATGTCAAACAAACAACTTCACATCAATTAAACCTGTTTGACCCATACAATCATCCTATCTCTGTTTTCCTTTTTATCTAACAGCAGCTTTGGCGGTTTGTTTTAATACAGAAGGAAGTTAAGTAGTCAAGGCATTCGAAACTATTAACTGGCCACTTACAAAACCCATTTTCTTCTATATGCTCCCCTACTTCAGTACGGTATTTCGAGACAGCCAGGATTTGTTTTTACGATAAGAAACATTTGTTTTAAAACCTTCAAATATTTCTTTCTAAAAGTTCAATTATCCGAGATATGAAGCCATGTGGAGATTCAGTTTCAAATCTGTAAGTCTCTCTACCTCTCTCTAGCAGATGCTGTAATTTAGTAAGCTAAACCCCTTTTTTGTTTAAAATTACCAGTACTATTAAACTAGCAGTGTCATTGTCACGATGGTGTCAGTGCACTGACATGCACCAGTTCATTTGTATGAAGGGAAGAAGAAGAAGAAGAAGAGGTAGTAGTAGTAGTAAAAAAAAATCCTCTTTGTCGAACTGAAGGTTAGTGTTTTTTCCAAACCCATTATTAGTGTCTTGCGAACAGTGTTTCACATCGCTGGTCAAACTTCTTCGCCAATTAATGGTAAATTCATCATTATGGCGAAGAAAAGTCCATGGGAAACTATTTTATGTGTATGTAAAAATATTGGTCGCGATGTAAGAGACAAAAAAAAACATATATATATCACGTAAAAACTACACAAGAAGAATTCAATTTATATAGTTTATTCAAGCAAGCATAATAACAATGTAATACAAGATAATATGGTACTGATCCATTAAAACTACTATATACCAAACACATACTGCAATGGCAAATGGACATACGACATTATCGTCCATATTTTGTATTTATAATATAGATTTTTTTATTTTTTATTTTTGTACTGCAAGTTTTATAAAACAATATGTAAAATTTATATAAAGTATATATCTGTGTATAATGAGACAAAAAAAAATGAAAATAATTCAAATACGTAAAACACATAATATAAACTGTATGATCCTTTTCGTGATCTAGCCTTTGGCCAGTTCATAATTTTTTATTTTCTTAAAATTTGGTATTTAACAAAGTTTAGTGACAAAGAGTCAGAACACATCTAGAGAGTATAAACAATCTAGGCCCCATATAAAAATTGCGTTTTTCAGTAATCAATTCAATTCAGACAACTTAGAAAACCTGACTTTTTTTTCGTAAAAAAAGAAACATTCATTAATTCTTTTTTTATATTTATTTATCACAGTCGCCTTCTCTCTATAAATCTCTCTCTCACTCTCACTCGTTTTCTATCTCTGCGTATGTGTCTCTAGATACATATTACAGTATAACCTTCCATTATATACCCTCCGTAAACTGTACACTGCACTTTGACCTTTCCGGCACGGTACTTTGACCTCTCTAAACGTTCGACAGTGTACTGTTTTCAATACTCATGAACTTTATCATCGTTCACACAAACGTGTACACAGTTAGCATACATCGATAATAACTATTCTTTCAACAGAATTTCGAAAGTTTTCTTTATCATCATTATTATATATATTTATATATTTATTTATTTTTATTAGGCTGTTACACGTCAAAACTTTCGAAAATTCACATAAAAACACACTAGATCCTCATCGTTTTACAAAACAGAAATAATTTTCTCAAACATAAAATCACATCGACTAGAAGGCTCTGACGTCTACTAGAGATTAAAAATTGAATATATCTGATTAATTTCCAAAACAACCGAACTTTTTGAAGACGATCCTCTCATAATAAATTCACCAGACATAAATGATTTAATATTTTACATAATTCTATAGAATAACGAAACAACGAAAGTAAAAAAAAAAAAGAAAGAAAAGATAGCTTTAAACTCTTGAGAGTTTGGTAAGTTTTTGGAAACTTTCTTAATAAGCCTGTGAGAATGTAATAATTTATTAACCACTTTTTTTATATATATATATTATTTTTCTTTCAGGAGGACTGCTATGTTTTCGGCACAAATAAAAATTTCAAAGTTATAATGTACGGTTTCGAACTGGATTTTTCCCTATACAACCACCAGAGAATATCCAAACCAACACTCTGACCTATCTCGCATTTCTACTTAATTAAAAGGGCCAAACTATAATTATCCAATTAAATTTCTGCTTACATTAACCTTTTAAAAACATAAAAAAAAGATCCTAATACACATTCGATTCGGAATTGAACAACGTACAAATTTCTTTTTTTTTTTTTAACTATTATTTTACACAAAAATATCAACGTGATAATTCTCAAAAAAGGAAAAAAAAGATATATTTATATATTTTTTCCATACTTTCAACACAACAAGTTTTATGAGGTATTACGATGCCTATCACATAGGCATTCTGAGCTAGTAACTGTGTGAAGCGTATCTATCTTGAGCTTTTTTTTTGTAACAGTTTAAAATAATTATGAGTATTTTTAAAAACCCTGAATGTGTTCATACACAAAATGCATAAACTAGCCTGTTATATATCTATTTATTTTTTTTTTATTTGGTAAATTAGCAAATTATACCTTTTTAAATAGCTGTATTTCCCGTATCTGAGTATATATATCTGAGTGTATAAAGGCAACGATTTTGTTGTTGTTTCCTCCTTTTAACTAATTAATTCCAAAACTTTAACAAAAAAACATTTTTTTTTTGTACTTTCAGGATGTACAAAACATAATTTGTCGTTTGTAAACTAAAATATTTTTAAAGATTTAGAGCGACCAACAACGAGGAAGGGATGATAAAAAAAAAATTTAGATTAATATTAAATGGAGAGAGAGAAGAAAAAAATTATATATATAAATTTATGAAAGCCCTTTAAAAAATAAGCATTTTTCAAATATACTGTACAAGATTAAACAGAAAGAAAGAACATTTGATGTTCAGATTAGCACTTAGTGCAAAAATGAATGGTGGTCCTCATGCTAATTATAGGTGGAACAGGATATTTAATGCTTTTCTCCAAAGACAATAAAATGTAGAAGAATGTTGACCATTCACAACTTTTGTTATTCAGCGAAAATAATAAAAAGAATTGCTAATTCGTAACGAGGACCACGCGTGCACGAAGCTAATTATGTATATATATATATATTTATTTATATATATTTTTTTCTTGTTAAAAAACAATGAAAGCAATACGATATATTTTTTTAGTATTTTGAATATCGATACACATTAAAATAGCACCACAATTGATGAATGACGAAACTAAATATATAAAAATTATGTTTGTACATGATAAAAAGAAATAAGCTAACAATGTTATTGTTGATAATACACGAACAGCCTTCGAATAAAGGCACCCGAATACGTGACATGATTTCAGAACATCACAGATAAAGTATCGCAAAAAATTGACTTCAGAATAATCTCTATTTAAGTCCATGATAATAATAATTATAATAATTATTATTTTTTTTACAAATTTTATCTATTGTCATCAAGATTGTCTTTCTTACTTTGGTATAACTAAATGAAATTTTTTTTACTGAGCATGTACACAATTTATTTAATTTTTTTAATCCTTTAAACGTTTATGTATATTTATATATAGTCATACGCACTTACATAATTGTGAGCAAGAGATGTGTAGATGGCACAATGGATATTGCACTTATCTACTGTGAGTTTTTGTCTTTTAAAGTTATTGGATGGTCTCCTGACATGCCAGGCATTGAAGCGTAATTTCTTATCTGATGAAGGGATATTAACTGATTTGGAAAACTGTTATGAGTAGATTTAACATCTAACGAAGTTACCTGAGCAGGTGCTTTCGGAAAATTAATTGGTTCGTAAGGAAAATATGTTCTCGAAGATGAACCCATTGATAGTTGTGATCCTGTTGATATCGGTAACATACCTGTTGGCAGAGGTGTAAATGCTGATGTTGTTTTGTTAGAGGATGTTAACTGGTCGTAGGCAACTTGACTTAAATCTACGTGATCACAACTGCTGCTATTTGCTGCCAAGGGATGGCGAGGATCTAAGTGGATCGAAGACTGCAGACATGATTCTGATGTTCTAGAATGAATTGGATGAGAGTTGTTAGTCAAGCGATCCGACTGTTTAGGCCAATATTCTTGGTTTCTAGAAGGTATGGGTGGAGTTATAGATGGTTGAAGCAATCTCTTTTCTACTCTGTCTGCGTGCTTCTGCATGTGCTTCGCAAGGTACGTTTCTTGAGTATACGACTTACCACAGTACTGACAAATGTGAGTTTTCAGGTGTTTCGATTCCTTGTGCTTGGGTATGTGTTCTAGTAGACTGGCTTCGTCTGAAAAACATTTATAGCAGCTGTTACATTTGTAAGGCTTGTCCGTCTGATGACACCTCGAATGACTCTGCAAGTTGGACAGTTGCGAGAAGGCTTTGTTACATCCGGGATGACGACACTTATATGGTTTGTCTCCTGTGTGTGTCCTGATGTGTTGCTGGAGATGAGACAATTGGGTGAATTTTCTTTGACATATTTCACAACGATACGGCTTGATACCCAGATGTATACGTGTGTGTTGGGATAGGTACGAAGAATTGGCGAATGACTTGGAACACTGGGAGCACTTGTATGGTTTGGCTTCACGCATATGAATCTGAGTGTGTAGATGCAAGTCTGCCTTGGAGCCAAAAATCTGTAAAAAGTACAGAGGAGATGATGTCAGAAGAGTGAATTAAAAGGATAGTTTTTTTTTTTTCTTCAATGGCCTACCACACCATGTCAGGCCAGTTACTGGTTGGGAGGGAATTTTTTTTTAATTTTAATTTTGATCAAGGCAGGATTGTTCTGCAGCTAAACACTCCGGATTCATCGATGAACAGCCATGGTGTGGCAGAGGACCATTGGTTTGGTGAACGACGTTAAGTCTCACTAAATCAATGGTCTTGAAGAAGAACATATTAACTTATATAGACACTGCTACTTAACTAGAAGAAACAACGAAAGTTAATTAGGAAGAAGAAAGAGTTTCTTTTTAAATGCATCCGATAATTTTCATGTCAAAACATACTTTAAGGGATTTGTTATCCGATAAGATCTTTTTAAGTCATAAAAAACGAAAAAAAATGTGCAAAATAATAAAAGTTTATAAACAGTACGTGTGCATTTTCGCAATTAGAAGAAATTTAATCAGTGATAATTAAACCTCTAGACTACAGATAATTTCTTTTCCACCAAATTATTTTGTGATTTATCTTCCCCCGAAAAAAAAATATATATATATTTTTGGTGCAAAAGTGCTCAAAAATCCCTCAGTAAACATCTTACAAATTTAGAATTGAAAAATGGGAATAAGTATTAAATTTGTAAAAAAATAAATATTAATTTTTATAATTTTAATAATAATAATAATAATAAGTTCCGAGAAGAAAACAAGGTAGTATGTACACATATTTGAGACATACTAATGTATCATCATCTTCATACTTCATCCATGTTAAAGTATACATTTCAGATTTCAAAAAATCTATCACAATCTATTATTTTTAATGATGTGCTTGTCTAAAGATATAGGGTAAATCCGGGAGAGATAGTGCGGCGGAAGAGACGGCGTAGCTAAGTATATTCACATTCTGGAGCCAAGATGATATTGTGGCAATGATTATGGCATATAATAACTGCCATTCATTTGTTTGAACAGAGCAGACTGATGTGCTTTATATCTAAGATAATTAAAAATCCAAATTAGAGTAAAACCGGGAGAGATGGCGCACCTATTTTTTGTTTACTGATAAAATTATTAATAATCATAATCAAAAACTTTTATTATTCAAAATAGTTTATATGGAACCATATGCAAAAAGTAATGTCAGAAATTAATTAAGCAAAATGAAAAAAGTTGGAGAAAACCATCTCAAACAGCTATGTTGGGTGAGATGGTTTTTTTTCAACTTTTTAAAAATTGTTATTTTGTTACATTTTTTCATTTTGATTAACTAATTTTTGAAATTACTTTTTGCATATGGTTGCATGTAAGGTTGGGTGAGATGGATTTTTTTCAACTTTTTAAAAATTGTTATTTTGTTGCATTTTTTCATTTTGATTAACTAATTTTTGAAATTACTTTTTGCATATGGTTGCATGTAAGCTATTTTGAGTGATAAAAATTTTTGATTATGAATATTAATAATTATATCAGTAAACAAAAAAAAGTGCGCCATCACTCCCGGATTTATCCTACTCGTACAATTATAACAAAATTGCGGCAGATTACAAACCATATAATCCATTCACTACAAACTTTAAAGTACACCCTTTAAAAAACTAATATTAAAATGATTGAGTACTGTACATATCCAAGACCATACCTTAACATACAGCATTAATATTTAGCATGTTAATGCTCTGTTAAAATATTATGTTATATATATTATATATATTGATGTTCTTATATGCAAAATAAATATATATATATATAATTTTCTAATATGTTGTAACGATGGTTACAACATTGTTCTACTATGTTAATGCTCTTCTTGCATAGAACATTAAAATTATTAAATAAAGTTAAAGTTAAATAAAATAAAGAAATTAATAATAATAAAAATAATAGGTGATAGTGAAATTTTAAAGCTAAATCCAAAAAAATATACTTAAATGATTTAAATATGTCAATTTATTGTTTTACTAGCAGACGACAAAGCTGCTCTTTGCACAAACATGGCGGAGTGTCGCTACTTTCCCTATCTAGTACAATATTTTACATCAGTGCTTCTCAAACTATGGGTTGCGACCCCAAATGGGGTCGCTAAAATTAAATTAAAACACTTGAATTTCAGTTTATATGTAATTTCACAAACTCCCAATATTTAACGAATGACAACATACAGTATGTATTTTCAGTGTAGTTGGTTGATTGTGTTCATCTTAATAAGTGTGTAAATGATTTATGTACTTGTATGTTTTATTTCATATTTAATACCTGGGGTCGCGAAAAATCTCGTAATGAAAAATGGGGTCATGAATGAAAAAAGTTTGAGAAGTACTGCTTTACACTATGGAGTGCACAGATGCCCTCTGTCGGATTCTTCTTCTTATTTCTTGAATAGCCCAATCGGCGGTACATGTGGCGGCATCTTGTTTTTTTTTTACGTGAGATCTCACAATCCGTAAATAATATTTAAAAACTTTCCAAACAAAAATTGTTTGATTTTTACAGTTCTATCCAATTATGTCAAAATCGGCATACGTTTCCATTGGATCCTTTGTGTCCCTACTTCCGATGAGCCCACAAAATTTTTATCATGCCCATTCGATTCTCGGATATACTTTGAACTTTGGTAATCAAAATTTTTCCCCTATTTCCTATCTCATCACGTTTCCGAGAAAAAAAGGGTGGTACGGGTGGTAAGAAATACCCTATATATATGATTATTATTGTTTTCGTTTTATTTTCCTTTATTATTGATATCATTTTAATTTAATAATATTGTCAAGTATGATTGTCTCTAGATATTGTAATATTTTATATATGAGCAAATATTGTATTCATTATGGTGAATTTTATAATTGAAAATTTGAACTAAGTTTTAAAAGTTTATCAATTTCAAATTAATAGTCCTATTGAATAAATAGATATGGAGACACTATTATCAACTATTTTCTTTGTTATAGTTGACTCAAAACATCAAATTTTCTATTTCGTGATTAACTAAAATAAGAAAATAATTGATAATAGTGTCTCAGGATTCAAATTAATATAAATATGTCATATTAAATAATTATGCTCTCTTCTTATATCTTCTATTGAAACGTTGTTTCATTAAAATCGAAGTAAATAGAAAATAATATTACATATTGTTACTTAGTTTCGAAATATATTTTTCTAATTTAATAAATAAATTCCCATACAATAAAATTAGAAACAATATTTTTCTTTTTTGTATCATTTTAATCAAGAAAGCCAGTCTTATTCTATATGCAATATTGCCCCAAATTTCTATTGAATTATACTATATTTAATTTTAGTTATGATATATATATGTATTTATTCAATGTTATTATTTTTATTAAAATCACAGAGAGAAACGCTATTATTTTAATAAAAATCGAGCTTTATGAATGGGATTAACTGAAATGATAATATATTGAAATTATGAGCTTTAAAATTGTCTTGACCCAAACCTAATTATGAACTTCAGTTTATTAGTATAGACATTACATGTTTTCATTTTGATAAATTATATTAGATCGAAATAAAAATGTTGCAGTTCAGTTGATGATTGTTAAGGTTTTATGGATCATGAGGTCTTTGCTCCATAAAACCTCAAAAATCACCAACCGAAATGAAAACATGCGGTGATAAAATATAAAAAAAAATAGTTTTAGAATTATTAGAAAGGTCACTATTTTATTCTAATGTAGTCAGAAAATAGAAAAAATTTAGATGTTTTTTTAATGCAATTATTAATCATTTTTCGTAAATTTTATTTTAGATTATTTATTTAAAAGAAATTTACAAAAAATTTAAAAATGATTACTAACTGTATTAAGAAAAACACATTAAGGAATGAATCTCATACTTAAGAAAATTAAAAATGCGAATATAATAATGTTGATTGAAGTTGTTTTATAAATCACTTCATTCATTATATAGGCTAGTCTATCAAATAATTTAATTTTTTTTTTTTTAAATAACCGTATTTGTCGGTTTATAAGGCTCTGCGGCGTAGAAGATGCGCCTTGATTTTGAAACGGTAAATTAAAAAAAGTTTTTTTTGTTAATACTCTGGAAATTTGAAATTCAATAAAAAAAACTCCCAAAAGCCAGTAAAGAAAGATATAGGATACTACTATAATTATTTTAGTATTATTCAACTTCAAATTCATTATTGACATAATCATCTTTATCCTTATCAATGTAATCATTGATTAGACTTAAATGTATAACTAAAATTCAGTAAATGTATAGTATAATTCACTTTTTACTCTAACAACCTTTTTAGTTACTGAAAAGTGTACTGACTATCCATTATAATATTCGTTCTAACAAGGTAAACTACCCATTAACTACATTTTGTCACTTAACGACTTCTCAGTTTTCGTGTAAGTTATACAGTATTATCACTTTCGGTTTATAAGACACAGAGCGATTTTTAAAGGTATTTATAAAAAAAAGTATATCTTATAAGCCGACAAATATGGAATTTCAAAATATATTTTTGTTTGAAAAATAAATATTGGTTAAAGGTTTCATTCATTCATTCATCATACTATATACTGTATATATGCATACATATATTTTTCTAAGAGTAGAATATACTTTATAGCATGTGAAATGTTTATTCACACTTATAAGCAAGTTCAGATTGTACTTATAAATTAGTCTTTCAGAGATTATATTTCATAATAATTGAAATCTTTCTATCATTTATCTTAATACGGTATCTAATTAATGAAATATTGCATTGTTTGATTATCTTCTGTTTCATCGATATTCATCTCAGCCTTTATCACTGTAATCTTGTTATTGAGATAACTGTTTTCATGTTTTCAATTCTAATTATGAAGCAAGTTGAAACATTATTGCTACAATGTTCTTAATTTTTTGTGATGTTTTTGCTCGAATTCGTATTTAAAAATGTATTAATAAAGAAAAAAGTATTATAACTAATTAATTGAGGCGATTTTTATGAGAGTCAAACTTTCAAAACATTTTTAAATGAAGGAAGATTATTCTAACCAATTATCTTCTTTTTGATTTTGATAACGTAATCTTTCTGTGGTATTGATACGCTATAATCGAATAATAAAATTATATTTTACTGTATTTATAAAAACTCGTGAAAATAACAAATTGAATAAATAAAAAAACTGAATCAAATGATTTAAGATAACATTTAATAAATTTATTTAAAAACGATTTTAAAAAGTTGGCTTTTAATTTACTGGAATTAAATAAATTATTTAAGTTCTATTATTTTTCTTATTTTTAATTTATAAGATGTATTAAAGTGAATAAAGCATTATATTTTACCACAATAGAATCTGTTTTATATACCGTAAACTGGGGTGACTTAGGCCCATTAGGGTGGCTTTGGCCCAATTTTCGAAACGTGTTTCTGTTTTAAATTTATCACCAATTTTTAAAGATGTCATAAAAAACATTTGTTTATTTATATTTTTATTGTTTTTTGTTACATCTTTAAAAATTGGTGATAAATTTAAAACAGAAACACGTTTCCAAAATTGGGCCAAAGCCACC